>JAIUJO010000788.1:0-10000 GCA_023846275.1 Vanilla planifolia
CTGTTTCGCCTGAGAAGAAGCCCGCCCATATCTCTTTGCACTAACGTGGTACGGCTGACGAACTTTCTGCTTAGCGCTCAGAGTGGAGCCCACCTAGTTCTTGCCGCATGTGTGAAGCATATGTGGTTTCCGGGAGTTTCGGATTTTGTGCACCCCAGTTCGCCAAGGGCAAGACTACTTCTCTTGGGGCTGGGTGGACATCCCCGTAGGAAAGCTGAGACTCGAGGTTTTTGAGTTCTCTCTAAGAACGAGTCCTTTTCGGACTTTTCGAAAGTGAAGGAAAACGAAGAGAGAGTCTTTTCCTTTCCTTTTTCCTTTTCCTTTCAGTCAAAGAATTCCATTCCGAAACTGTTTTCTCGATTCTGATTTGCTTGACTTATACTGATCTATGATGTTGATCAATTTGATTGACGTCCGCTATTTATGAAAAAAGGGAAAACTCCACTTTGCCAACTGAGAATCTTCTCTTTCTGATATGATCTCGCGGCTCCGGCTGCATTGACGATAGTCCTTCATTGCGACTGAGATTGCACGATCAAGATCAAAATGTCCGTCCGTTCGGTCAGTCAGCCAGTCGTCATCTTATCTTGCACGAGCATCGTTGTCCCCATCACTTTCTCATCCTCAACCTCTCGAGGAGTGGGAGAGACTTCTTTGTCCCTCTTGTTCTGACTTCTTCTCATCTAAGCCGGCCTACAAAAGCTCGGCCAAGCTCAGAAAATGGAACAAGACCAGGGTCAGCCGACCTCTAATAAGACACAGGTCAACAGATTCAGAGGTAGACTTGTCAAGCGACACAGACACAGGTACATAAGGAATCACATCATCACCTCTTTGCTTCTTCGCGGACTTCCTTGCTGATTTTGGTTTGTCTCGGCTGGATCAAAGACCACTGATGCAGTTGAGAAGAACTCACCTCATGGCCAATGGAAGTCTGTGAGTTTCCCAAATGGGCCAACAGCACGCACTTGCAGCCTTGGTTGATAGGCATCAGTGGAAAGCCTAATCAATTAGGGCATTTTGAGAGCCGTTCAGACTCGGTCAGCAACAAAATCACCATCTGTCTACCAAGCGGAGCTTCCAGTTAGTTGGTCAAAAACCACTCCAGGCTCCGAAAGACAAATTAGTTGTGAGAGCGCTAATCAAGAAAATCAAAAGAAGAAGAGAGCTCCCCAGATAGAATTCGAAGCGCAGCAACCAACCATCCGACCACCAAGAGACTGGGGTAGAATGGAAGCCGGCGAGTGGCACATTGGTTTGTGAAATCGACATACAATGCCTTTTCTCAAGGGGGAATCCCAGAAAAGACAAAACAAAGAAAAAGGATATCGACATTCTGAGGACCTTTTGGCAAGACAGCGCTCAAACTACCAATACCCAAGAGTCAGCACCATGGAAAGGGACCAGAACCCAGAATCAGGGGCACCCGATCGCGCCCTCAAAAGACGAACTACATGGAATGCAAATTCAAGACTCATGAGCGTATCTCATTGTATGAAACACCTGGAAATGCGCGTTTCAATTCACGATCTAGGTCATCCAGGACAAAGTGGAGCAGGCAAGCAGATACCTCGGGATGAATGAATCTCCAAAGAAGAAATCAGAATGAAAAGCCAATGGAATTTCCATTCAAAGTCAAAGAAGGATTTGATGGATGCGGTTTGAACGACTCAGGTTTATGCGTCCCATCTCTGAAGAAAGGGAGATTGAGCGTCGAATGAAAGCGCGGGACGGGAGACAAGGGGCGTTCTTTGACGCTTGTGTTGATGTTCAGTGTGAGAAACCAAGTGTGAAAATGACGTCGCAGAATCGAGTCAAGGAAGACCTCCTACGTGAGGAAAAGGAAGAGAAAACTCCTTTGGGAACTGGACCTCCTCATCGATAATCTGCCTACTTCCCGTCGTGAATAGAGTTCCGTATTGATCGGGGCTGTTCGTTCTGGATTCGATTCAAGACTACTTTCCTCTTTCCTATTCACTTGCCTGCGCGCGGACCAACAAGACTCAGAATGGAGAATGGAGCACCCGTCCACGGAGAGGCCACTGTTGGAAGTCCTTCATTCTCCCCCTTCCCTCTTTTGGCTAGGAGAATGGGGATATGGTCCAAGATGGGTTTCATCAGTGTTTCCTGCAAGAATCTCATCAAAACAACAGAAACCTCCTACTCTGATCTCAGCCGAGACGAGAATGAGAATCTGAAAGACTCCTTCCAATTCAAGAACTTGAGGGGACTTCCCTTCGCGCCTGAACTTGAACCTCGTCAATTCAGTCAAGCTTGACTCAAACTAAACAAGCGAGAAAGTGGACTTTGAGAAAGAGGGCTACGAAAAAGAAGGCTACGGCATATGAAAAACTCTTTCATGTTCAAGTAGATAACTCACAGACTCTGATTCTTTCTTTGACAAGCTGGAACAGCGATCTCAAGCAAGGTCAACTCATTTTGACTTCGGACGTACAACAACAAGAGTTGCCTCCCCAAACAATCAAACAAACAAGTCCTTCCTCTTCTCAGAAGCGGGCTTGCCCAACTTCCCAACCCATCAGAACTGGACCTGGTTCAATTTCAAGCAAAAGGACGTTCTTTGGTTTGTCTTGCTTATTGATTTGTGTTGACTTTAGTGACACGAGGGCGGGTTTCCATTACCTGCAGTACGAGTACCTGTGCAACAAGTCAGAAAGATATTGACACGGCGAGTAATTGGACTGGCCCCATAAAACAGACTAGCGGGAAAGCGCACAAAGCCAACAGCACTCTGAATCTAGCTATCACCTTGCTGAGCTTACTGAGCTTGAAGCCTTTGGGAGCTTTGATTGCCCAGTTGATCCGCCCCCATTCCTTTGCCTATTGGCTCACAATCTGCGATTCCTAGCCTTCGAGGAAAGCATAAGGGGGGGGGCGACTGAGATTCATGATAATGAATCAAAGATCAAGAGAATAGTCGAAAACACGTGTGAGCCGTCAGGCGAAAGGAATGAAAGGGCGAGGAGCAAACGAAGTTCAATCTTGCAAGCTTGACCACCTTTCTGATCTTCTCTTTCGATTTCTGATCTTCTCTTTCTTGATCTCAGTTCTCGCATTCCGTAGCCTTTGCTGCCCGGCAACCGGCGGATCTGTTCTGTCTCCTTCTTCGGCTTGGGCCTAGGCCAACTAAGCATAGTAGTCGGATCGGATCGGCGGCTGTGACTCGAAGCATACATATACATATATTTGGGGGATCGGGACTCGTAGGCTTGGGGCTTGGCCCTTCTTTCCCCGGGGCCATATGGTGCTTCGACATTTGCTCTTCTTCTATCTCAGCTCGTTCTATATCAGAGACCTCCCCTTTGGCTGACCATGCTACTCCTCTTCTGGCGTTGCCTCTGCGCGTCCCACCTTCTTTTCTTCCTGTGTTGCATTACCAAAAGAATGAATTCATTGACCTGGCTAGGGCTAGGCCGGCCCGCACGGCTTCAATCAATCAGAACTTGGTTACACCAATGACATTGTTTGTCCCAAGAAAGAGAGTCCATAGACGCTGGTGGAGTCACTTTAGCGAGAGCGAGAGGAGGATCAACTTCTGAATCGACTGGAGTCACAGTCACTTCTTCTTCAACTGATGTCTCGTTAGATTCTAGACCTCTGTCTTGTGCTTCCCCCCCTCTCCTCTGCCTTGCCTAGCCTCTTCCTTTGGGCCGGCCTCTTCGCCTCACTGCTCTGAGCTTTCCTTTCCCTGCTTCTGTGCTGCTGCCTCTGCGCTCTCTTGGCCCTTGTGCTCCTCCTGCTCCGCTCTTGCATTGCCTCTACGTCCCCCCTTCTGCGCTTGCTCTTGCTGCCCTCAGGAGTTTGATAGGCCTTGTAGCCAAACCTAATTACTCTTTGGAGCCTAGTTCCTCTTCCTCTGTCCATAACTCCTCTTCTCTGAATTGAAATTGACTAGAATCTCAGAAACAGAAAAGTAGGCTCTTGTGTAGCTTCCTTCTGAATTGAATGCTTTCTTTCGCCGCTAGAAGAAAGATTCTGATTCTGAGGCTGAGGTGGACTCAGAGGAGTCGCTTTTCCCACCCTGACTTCTTCAGAGCTTTCCCCGCCGGGCATAGGGGATAGGCATAAGTTGACCGCAGAAATGGACTTTTGGCCTCCAGAGCTCTTGAGTTCCCCTCTGGTTCCGGTCCTCCCTACGGTCGAAGTCATCGACTTCCGGTCCCAGAAGGTTCGATTCCACCACCATCCAGTTTGTTTGATTCTCTCTCTGAATTTCATCTCAGATGGATGGAGTAACCGCAGAGAAAGAACTGCCCCCTGCAGAAGTAGCTGAGGAAGCAGAAGTTACTGTATTCAGACAAGACCTCCTGCTAGAGCTACTCAAGAGTCAGTTTCAGTTTCTCGTCTTCTCTTCTATTCGAGATTCTAGAAGAAGCTAATCCGCTTGGCCGCCTCTTTCTATTAACGAGAACGAGATTTCAAACTTTTGCTTTGCTACGAGATTGACACTTGGAACTTCGACTCTTCTCTGAGAAGGGGGAAGCTAGCGAGACCAGTCCACTTTAGCTCGACAGAGGAGGCGCCGAAGTCTCAGAGTCTCAGAAGGGGCAGAGAACAAAGGTTTGAGTTTTTGCATACAGAAAGCCCGGTCCGCCCCTGTTTGACCAGAAACCCGAGGAGTTGAACCTGCCTCATAGAATTTCACCTTCAGAATAGGCAAATTTCCCAGAGGAAGATTGAGATCAGAATGAGAATGGAATTCAGAATGAGAATGGAATCTCAATCAGGGAGTCGAAGAAACCACATCTGTGAAAGCATAGGCGGGAACCACATCTGTGACTCAGAAAGTCAAGTAAAGCAAAGAGAACTGCCGGGCCAGTTGCAGTTGCATCTTCTATAGAAGAGGCGGCCAAGCAGACTTCCAATCCAAAAGTAGGCCTTTCCATTGGAATGGAAAAATCAGACAATCCCAATCTGAAAGAAAGAAATGAAATACAAGAAAAACAGAAAGCCAAAATCAGAATTCATCAAATCTGAAAGCAAGCGGACTCAAGTCAAGGGCGGCAAGCGCGGGCGGATTCGCTTCTTCTCTATTCAGTCAGTACCCCCACGAGGCGAGGGCTTGACCCGGAGGACTGACATGAAAAAAGGCTGTCCGGGGCAAAGGTGGCGACTGCTTTTTCATTTCATATAATCGAAAGTGGGAAGCCAATTCAAAGTTCAGACTTCGACTCTCGTCTCAGCTGGTAGTGCCTTTCCCCGGAGCCAATTCAAGATTGAATTCGACTTCTGACCTGCCCCCGGCCTCTGACCATAGAAGAACTCCTAGGCGAGGGCTGCTAGGCCCCAGGCGCCCCCGGCTTCAGTTGGTTACTCCAGCTCCTTCGCTGGCCATATCCTCTATAGTGAAGCCTCCGCTTGTCAGCAGAGCCAAACCCCCTCCGCTTCCAAAAGTGGAAAAGAGACTACACTTCTGTCGCACGCAACGCAAGAAGAATCAATCTTTCCTTGGGGCCGGCGGGTCCTAGTAAAGTACCCTGAAGTTTCGCTTAGGCTTCACCGGACTGAGGAGTTGTTTCGCTTAGGCTTCACCGCACCGGGCTGAGGCTTCATTAGTGAATTCTGAGACTGAGGCGTAGGGCCTACTCAGCATAGTTGGAGGAAATGCTGATATCGAAGATCTTCGATCGTCGACTTTCTTTGCTATCAGCTAGGGGGTCAGGGGTCAGTCTTCCCCTCCTACGATGTTCCAGCCCGGGTGGATTCTGCTCAATTGGAGTGGAAGGGAAGAATCAGACTCTGAGTGAAGTGAAAAAAGCACGAGAGGAAAAGGAAAGTCACACAAAAGGAAAGTCACTCACAAAAGTCAAAGGCAAAGGATTGGAAGTCCAGTCCGCTTGGCCTCTTCTCTCTTCTAGAGTCTCTCGAGTCTAGTATCGGATCGGAGGAGAAGCCCAAGAGGCTCTGAAGGAATTCCTCCACTTCAGTCAGCGGAGCCCCTTTCCGGAGCTTTTCAAAGGAAACCAAAATGGGGAGTTTCTCCAGATAGAATTCCTTCCGGAGCTTTCGAATCCTCCGCTTGTCAGCAGAGCCAAACCCCCTCCGCTTGTCAGCAGAGCCAAACCCCCTCCGCTTGTCAGCAGAGCCAAACCCCCTCCGCTTGTCACTTTCCTCCCTTCGCCCTTTTGGGACTGCGTTGATTCGCTTCGCTCCAGGCGAGTTCCACTTATGCGGTTCGACTACCGTCTCACTTGAACCAAGGTTCTTCCTGTCTGCGACTAGCGCGGAGTACGTCTCACACTGTCCTCACATTTCGCCTTTGCCTTTTTTTTTCCTGAATCGATCAGTGCAGTTTGCTACACCTGACCCAAGGAGAGGTGTGGGTCTTCTCCCTGAATCGGTTCAGTGCGCGCAGTCGCTACCTGACCTGAGCGCTGTTCAGAGTTCCGCCTCAGAGGATATCAGTGCAATCCGGTGAACTGGGAAATCCAGTCGCTGAGACAGAGGAAGGCATCTCCGGGGCCGGGCTAATCCCACATCTGAACCTCGTGCAAAGTCTTCTAGCGTGGCATCCTTTTCTTCATATCTGAACTGGGCACAAGCTAATTACTGAAATTGCACAAGAATCGCTTAGTTGATGTGATCTTGATCATTTTCTATATAAATGAACTCCTTAGCGCTTCTCACTTTGTCTTTGCTTTGAAGGGGCTCGGCGCCTCCTATTTGCCCCCTGGCTATAGAGTGATAGGCTTCCCTATTGAACTGATTAGGATTCCAATTACACCAATGTCAGTCGAATGCTTTAGATACTATAGCTCGATATACCATAGAATACTCAACTCGAACTGTGAGGCCACCTATCAAAAGAAAGAATGAGTTGTTTTCTGAGGATAAGGGCTAGCCAGCTTCTCGTTCTCGCTCCGAGACTTGTTGTCAGAAGAGAAGAGCTCCGAGATTTGTTGTCAGAAGAGCCTGTCCTAGACTTCTTCTCAGTCGAGCCAGTCCGAGACTTGTCAGCAGTAGATCTCTATCCGAGAGACTTATCAGTTTCAGTCGCTTGCTTCACTCCGAGAAAAGCCACCCATTTCATAAAAGAACAAAGTCAAGGGGAGAGATTGGACCTCGTTGAGGAGAGATCAGCAGTTGCTGCCTTTGCCTTTGAATTCAGGGTCAACTCTTTGACGACACACTGACTCTTCTTTGTCTTGAGTACCCTTCTTCTTCCCCTGCCGGGTGCCTCGCCAACTATAGGCCTAGCCCGGAAAAGCCCTAGTCGCCAAGCTGAGACAGGTCCGCAGCGCTCAGAGCAGAGACTCACGCACGGGGGCTCAGGGGCTCAGTTCAGTAAATCAGTCAGGCGGCTAGCCAGCGGGTCTCATTCAACGCAGGCAGCTGACGCACATAGATCCAAATCAGAATTGACCTCGAACAAGAATCCATGATAAGAAAGAATCAGCAGTCTTTGCTTTGGACTGATCAGGAAGATTCTCTGGTTTTGTACTATGCACTAGTAATCCCAAGTGTCCTTATTCACATGCGTCTACGTCAGAATCTCCTATCACCTTGTTTTCTCTAACTATTTGAGCTGCTTAGCATAGTTCCTCCTTCCTATAGTGAGTCAGAATCAAATGGAGAGGGTTTGATGATGCCTTTTCTACCTGAGGTCTAGCCAATAGACTAGGCTCGGTGGACCCATTCCTTCCCTTTTGGTCACTACTCCTCCGTCGTTCCTTCCTTCGTTGCTACGCGACTCACACGTCAAGTTCTTCGCCCTTTGGGCTCCCTTCATTGCCTTCGACTATCGTCTCACAAGGGAAGACCCTTGCCTTCGCCTGACGGCTAGTTCAAAAGGATTTTGCTTCGCCTGGCGGCTCAGCTATTAGTGCCATTCGCCGTTCCGGCTCACAAAGGAAGACCTTTGCTTCACCGAACCTTTGAATGAAATGAAGGGTCAGCCCGAAGAGGCGGGTAATCAGGGGAGACCCAACAAGCAGAGGAGCTAGGGGTCAATTGTTTGTCCCGCCCGGAAAAGCACTCTGAAGTTTCAATCTCAACTCTCAAATATCCCGCGGGAAACTGACTCCAATTCAGCTATGCGCCTGAATCGGAATTTCATTCATCGAAGAACTGTCGCTCTAGGGGGTGGAGCTCTCTCTCTTTTCGATTCCGAAACTCCACGCCCGTCTAGCTACGCTGGAGGAACCAGAACTGGGAAAGGGAAAGGGCTAGCTGCCTACTTGACTGAAGCCCCACGGTCAGATGGGGAAAAAAGGAAGGGCGCTTGACTTGGGTGAGGACTCTGCTTTTTTTTGCTTGACTTTGACTAGACTTTGACGATGCTGGAAAGCGGAGTTTCTCTCTTGCTTGTTTAGGCTCATATCATGAGGAGTCAATTTCTCTCTTCTCTTGTTCAAGCCTGGCCGGAAAGGATAGTTATGAACGTGTCTCGTTCAGAGAATCGAATGAATCAACTTTGGGTAACGAATCACAGAACTCACAGCTGTGATTTCACTGAGAGCAGAACTCATTCCAGCGGCCGGGCAACTTGAACTATGCCCGACGGCCCTCAGGGTAAGGGCAACTCTCTTTCGGAGGTCTCAGAAGAGAATGAGACGTGAGTCTACACACGAAGAACGGCGAGACGAGAGTCGAGCAACGAAAGCTGAAACTCGTAGCTCTTCTTCTGCTGAGGATGAATGAACTAGCTCAGGAGCTGAAAGCTGATTTGATTCATCAGTGAAAGAGGAAAGCCGGAATTCCAGTCGAGGCTCCGGATCCCGATTGGACCTTTTCCAAGCCCGGCCAAGATCAGAAGTTCCCATCTTTCAAGCTCGAGCCAGAGAGGAGGGAGGAGAAACAGAATTCTTTGAGTAGACCCGTATTTCTCCGCTCCGAAACAAGAGATCAATTGACTCATTTCCGGCCGGCTAGGCCAGGCCACTTATTGAAACAGAACTCCTTTCCGGGGCTAGAGATCGAAACGACTTGATTTCCGGCTAGTGGGAATGATCTGAGAACTTCCGAATCCGCTTTCTCAGCTCAGAGACTTTACTTGAGCTTTAGCTCAAAGCTCCTTGATTTCAGAGACTTCCGGTTCATTTGCTTCCGGAGAATCCTATCCAGTTTCGTTTCGATTTATAGGGTCAGGTCACAAGCTGATTTGATTCAGAAGTTCTCGATTCCAGATTTCCCCGCCCGAGTCACACGCCCTCCCCTCATTCCGAGCAGCAGAGGAGAGCTAGTTCCCATTTCATTCCGACCTCATGATGAGGAGATCTGAATCCTCTGAGCGCTTTCGGGGCCCACCTGAGGGGGGTCCTCCGTCCTACTCTTTCTCCTCCCGAATTCATCTTCTGAACCGCCAAGTGGAGGAGACTTGACTAGAACCCGGGCCGGACCGAAGTGCGTCAGCTGCCGCGCTGCGGAGAAGAGGGTCTCTGGCGCGCTGCGGCTGCGGGTCTTCGATGAACATCTCAGTTGCTACCTTCCGCTTGTCAGCAGAGCCAAACCCCCTCCGCTTGTCAGCAGAGCCAAACACCCTCCGCTTGGCCCTGAAGGATAAGGAAAGGGAAGAGGCCCGGAGAAGAAGCGAATTGGCCCTCTTGCTTGAGGACTCCTTCCTTCGGTTCGGGCATGACTGGTTCCCAGAGTCAGAGTGTGACGTGTGTCTAATTCACGTATGGCTGACCGGGGGGCAATTACTATGCGCTTAGCCCGGAGTTTGATCTCGGCAATTCCATTAGATCAGAGCCTATCCCCGCGTCAACATCAAACCATTATCCCCCCCATTCCCATTCTCGTCGGATCGCAAGAAGGGGGCGGGGGAGCAAACTCAATTGTTTTCTGGTTTGAGCCAATGGGTTCCCCGGTTCCACTATGCTCTGTATGTCAAGGCGACGCCGATCGTCAAGTGAGATATCCCAGACCTCCGCCAACTCCACTCATTCTCAGGCAAAGCGTCGCTATTCCCACCCGCAGTCTTTCTTCTCGTCTCGCACTCTTATATATTCTATATAAATCGAACTCTTTTCTTTTCCTA
>JAIUJO010000788.1:15000-25000 GCA_023846275.1 Vanilla planifolia
ACTTGGTTGAGGCAACTAGAAGGATGTGGAAGCCCCGGGTTGGATATCTTTGCCCTGCACAAGGCTTTTTTCTGTTCCAGTTCTCGGCATCGACCTCGCCGTCATAAGTGAGAAGTTGGTAGATCTACTTTGTTTATCCTTCGCAGGTGGACTAAAGAAATGCTATTGGAGAAAGATCGTTTTGATTGCATACCCATTTGGGTCAAATTCCCCGGCCTGCCGTTGCAGTTGAGGAGCACCACATGCCTGTCCAAAATCGCCAGCTTCATAGGGAAACCTATAATGATGGACCACATGACTGCTTCTAATACCAGGCTCACTTTTGCCAGAGTTTGTGTGGAAGTGGACACCTCTTGCCCTTTCCCAAACTCCATCCCCGTTCTGATTGGTGACACCAACATCCAGGTGGAGGTGGAATATGACTGGAAGCCGAACCCCTGCTCCAATGTGCTACATTTGCGCACTCGCCTCTTTCGTGTCCTTTGGCAGTCAAAGAAAAGCATGAGCTCAAACCTATACAACAGCAAATGTGGTTGATGATGATGGTTTGAATGCTGCGAGACCCAGAGGCAGAAGCAGACCTCGAAATAGAAGACCTCCACAAAATGCAGCAGTGACCCCTTCAGTGTCGCAGCCCCAGAATGTGCCTACTGCAGGGAATCCATTCTCTCTTCTACAGCATGACCACGAGGAGATCACGACAGCCCCTCCCACGGAGCCGCCCCGTGGAACCCAGGGACAACCCAAGGTTCAGTGGGTTTGCTCAGTCCCCAGCCCGCTCTGCAGAGCAGTGCCCAGACCTCAGCATCACCAGGAGACCCGATTGTCTTCACTCATACTGCTCGTGATGCAACACCCCCTCTTCTCCCAGATCCCTTCAGAGAGACTGGCTCATGTAGCCAGTTCTCCCTTGAGATGAAATGATCCTCTTTCCAAATGAATAAGCCTCCGAGCATCTTCTTCTGGAATGTTCGTGGATGGCACGACGACACCAAGATCCAGGAGTGCAGGTCTCTCACTCTCACAAGTGTGATATCTTCGCCTTGGTTGAGACAAAGTTGAGCTCAGAAGACTTCCTGAAACATAGGCGCAAGTATCAGCTTTTCCGGAATGAGGGACACTACCCAAATTTGGACATTCATAGGGGGGGGCGTCTTGCTATCTTCTGGAACTCAGATACAGTGTCCATTTCTGTCATTCATACCTCTCCACAAATCATCCATTGCACCGTCAGTATTCAAGACTGCCCAAACTTTGCTCTCACAATCATTTATGCTTTCCATGATATGGTCTCTAAAAGGCCGCTCTGGAATGAGATCAGAAACCTTGCTCCTGCCGGTCTCCCCTGGCTGACTCTGGGGGACTTGAATTGCATACGCGCCTCCGATGAACGCTTTGGCGGTCATGCTCCAAGTTGGAAGCATTTGAGGGACTTTCACAACCTCCTCTCTGATGTGGGCCTTCCAGATCTTCCTAGCACCGGCTCTACCTTCACTTGGTCCAACAATTGCAGTGCGCATCCTATTCACTCGAAACTGGATCGAGCTCTTTCCAATTCAGATTGGATAAACACCTTCCCCAAGACTGATGCCTGGTTTGCCCCAAATGCCTTCTCTGATCACACTTTTGGAATCATTATGAACAAATGGGAAGGGAAACCTAAGGCCTCTTTCCAATTCCAAAACTACTGGCTTCAACTTCCGGGCTTCACTCACTTTTTCAAGGAAATTTGGTCTATGCAAACTCAGGGGATCCCATTTTGTCCTTCCTCGCTAAGCTCAAGAATGTCAAGAACTGCCTTCGCAACTGGGAAGGCAAGAGATCCAGTTGGCTGGCGGATTCTCTTTCCGCCAAAGAAGCGGAATTGGAGAGTTTGCACCTTTCCATCAGCAGGAATCCCAGTGATCCAACTCTGATTGATAAAGAGAAATCCTGTAGACAGGAGCTCATCAATCTCAAAGCTCTGAACTTCTCTTGGGCTGCCCAAAGGGCAAAGGTCCGTTGGCTTCGGGAGGGGTAGGAAAACTTGCAATTTCGATACAGCAAAATGAAGAGTAGAAGAGCAAAATGAAGAGTAGAAGGGGCTTCAATTCCTTGCGTCTGCTTGATGCTAATGGTGATCCTATTACTGACTCAAGCCTGCTTGCCGGGTCGATTATCAGACATTTCTCAGAGCTCTACAATAGGCCTCACAGCACCTCCCCGACATCCACCCCGGCTGGTCACAGCCTATCTCAAGAGACCGCCGCCGGCCTGATGAAAAACATCACGAAGGAGGAGATCGTCTGTGCTGTCAAGTCCTCTCCCCGTCACCAATCTCCTGGGCCTGATGGGTTGACTGCGGAATTGGTTATTGCTTGCTGGGATGTGTTAGGCAATGACTTTTGTAGAGCCATCAATTACGCCTTCTCCACGAGAAAGCTCCCCGATTGCGTCAAAGCAACGGCTATCACCCTCATCCCGAAGACGAAAAATGCAAATGCAGTCAAGGACTATAGGCCCATCTCTTATGCAACTTCCTGTATCAGACCATCGCGAAGATTCTGGCAAACAGGCTTCAAACTAGAACCCCGGAGATCATCCATAACGCTCAGGCTGCGTTCATAAGAGGCAGACAGCTTTCGGACAACATTCGTTTAGCCATGGAGCTTGTCAACAAATTCAGTCACTCTTGTTCAAAGAAGGCCTTTGATGCAAATATTGATTCTATATCCAATTTGATTCGGTTGACAGAAATGCGCTTTATCACAGGCTTGCGGTGAAAGGCTTCCTTGACACTTTCATCGACTGGATCAGAATGTGCACCCAGGAAGTGAAGTTCTCTACGATGATTGATGGTGCTATTCAGGGTTCTTTCAGCTCCTCGCGCGGGCTTTCCTCTCTCCCCCTTTCTATTCCACATTTGGATGGATTCCCTTTCCTGTGCCTTGGATATGCTGGCTAAGGAAAACCAATTCAAGGCCATCCAAACTAGAAGCTTCTGTGTTAGCCATCTGATTTTTGCCGATGACTTCATCGCCTGTGGTAAGGCGGACCGTAGCACTATTCTGACCCTGAAGTCGGTGCTGAATGATCTTTCTTCTGAATTTGGGTTGGACATCAATAAAGACAAGAGCTCTATTATTCTCTCCAACAGTGTTCAGGATAGAACCCCCTGGCCAGCCTCCTTGGGTTTCCAATTGGTTCTCTTCCTATCACTGACTTGGGGCTTCCTCTATCCGCTCGTCCAATCTTGACAAGGGATTGCAGCAACCTTCTCCAAAGAGTCCAAGATCCAATTGGTGGATGGACTAACCGCTACCTCTCTCTTGCCGCCAGACTCCAACTGGTTCAAACTTCTATTTCAGGAATGCTCCATTTCTGGTGTCAAGCCTTCACGATCCCCAAGGCGGTGTTGCGACAAATTCACAGTATGTGCTCCCGTTTTCTATTGCATGGTTCTGTGGAAAGGAAATGGATCACGGTTGCATGGCGAGACATTTGCACCCCTAGACACCTTGGAGGCTGGGGCGCCCCGGATGCTATTCGGCTCAATCAGGCCTACAGTATCAGAGCTGCTTGGCTGATTCTCACCTCCGATGGGTTTTGGGCTTCCTGGATGCGCAGGAAATATCTTGCTCGCACCAATTTATGGAGTGTTTCTCGATCCTCTGGCTCAGCTGCTTGGAAGGCCATTTTGGCTGCTAGGGAGGACCTGCGGGCTCGCTGCATTTACAAGCTCGGCAATGGCAACACGTTTTCCTTCCTTCATGACCCATGGGTTCAAGGAAAAAGCATCCTTGACCTCTTGGGCATTCATGCTTATAATCTTGTGGAACGTCCCCACTCCCCAGCCAGCTGCTTCTGGAGGAACTATGGTTGGGTTGCCCACCCGGACATCATCAAAGTCATTTCCAATACCCGTCTCATCCCTGGGGAGGCTGATCACATTGATTGGAGGCTCGGCCCTGACTACTCCTTTCAATCCCTGTAGAATTCCCTTTTTGACGCCCAATCCATCATGGAGTTCACTAAGTTCATATGGTTCAAGAAATGCAAATCGAGATACAGCATCTACTTGTGGATGGCTTTCCGGGGCAAACTGAAAACCTCAGACATTATGGCCAATCTTGGGCTTGGCGCTGCCTTAGACTGTCTCTTTTGCGGGTCATCAAAGGAATCGCATGATCACCTCTTTTTTGGATGTTCATACTCCAAGGACACTCTCCAGAAGATCTTGCCGGGTACTGCTCAACTCCACCATCATCTATGCCTTCAGCAGCTAGCTACCTACCTGTCCAGCACCCACAATGACTCCAGAGAAAACAAGATTGCCCTGGGTATGATCGTTGACCACTTATGGAGGGAACGTAACAGGAGGCAATTCCAGGGCCAAAGTATGCCTTCCGGGGCACTTTCTGCTATGATTCACGCTGACTTGAAGATCGCATGTGCTTAGCTGTCTATGCCGCTTGCTTGATTCATCTGCAGTGCTCTTGTCAGTCTTTCTCTTCTCAAAGAGTGGATCCCTGACCAATTCGAGGATCACCTTTCCTGTTTGGTGCAGGCTGGAGTCTGTCTTAGACACTTCAATGGAAAGTCTGGCATCCATCCACTAGACTCCCGAAACTCGCCCAATAGACAGACCTCTTCCTTTTCGGTTTTGATGCCTTGGCGGCAACTCGGATATGAGATCCTTCTCATCTGTCAACGGAAAAGAGGATCAGTGCAAAGAGTCCTATGCTGATGAGACTAGGGCGCTTGAGAGAACTACGGAAGAGCTCCGCTATCACCTCAGAGAACGATTTTGGACCAAACAGAGATTTCCCTACGCAACGGGAGTTCAGAAAAGGCAGAGTGGTGAACACGAGTGAGAAAGGTAGGGTTCAAAAGACATCAAAACAGAGAATCAGCTTCGCACCTCATGTGGCATCTGGAAAATGAGGTAGCGTCAGATTGGAAGTCAAATGAGACACTGGTGGGTAGGGAAGGTATAGTAGTGTTCAACCCTGGTGTGATATGAGAGACAGATGTGGCCCTTTATGAGTCAGGGGAATCGAGTTGTCCTGCCTCTCTAGTCTCACTCGACCAAAGAGTAGTAACCACCGAGAGTGCCGTGGGAAATGCCATTTCAGAACCGGGTGAGGAGGAGGAAGAATCAGTCTTCTGATTCTTCTGCTTCAAAAACAGATGGGCGCGAAGCGTAGCCGGAAAGATCATATCTTCTTGGGATGTCTCTCGGCCAAGCTCCATTTAGAGTGGTCCCATTGAGTATGCTATAGAATGAGGTAGAAGGCACCTAGCGCCCCGGGCAGAGAAGCCACCAGCGAATATCTCATCAAGAATCGTACTCACGAACCAAAACCAACGAAGCCAAGCCAAGGAAGACTACGCTACGCAAGGTGTCTACGCTGGCTCCATCCATATCTCCTGAAATCCGGATCTCCATTCGGACGGTTCACCCGCCCAACCTCGACAGAGACCCCTAGTTCTAGCTATCGATGACAGTGCTATATACCTCAGGCTGCCTGATTCATTCGAAAGAGTTCCCGATCGGGATCAGCGGTCTCTGAATTCTCTGTTTTCCAAAAGATGGGCTTGGCATCCCGGTGAGGACAGATTGGGTAGCAATTAGACTCTTGTATGGAATTCATCCACTTTGAAGCTTCTCCTTTCCTATTCTTGATCAAATGAGGAATCCTGCGCAAGCTTCGACTCAGTCGCAGCCGCACCGACCAATCTTGATGACACAAGGGTGGTCCCATTACGGTGGATTGGGAATCTGACATCAGGTTCAGGTAGATCCCGCTCTTTGGTCAATGGTGAGCCGGGGAGAGAAAACAGGGAATTCCAATCCGAAGAGGCGAGACGAGAGGCCGTAGGTGAGAATCCGGCTTTGAACTGGATGTCACAAACTCAAGGGAAGTGGGCACCTGGTGGAATATGCGAGCTGTAATGACCAGAGATTGGCCGTGAAGCTGCCATGACCATAGGTAGGAAGAATGAGCACTTTTCGACACAAACAAAAGAGAGCTATTGTAGGAAGTGGGCTCTTTGCTCCTTCCCAGATCGGACTAGCTTCGTAGTTCCGTGGATTCGAACGAAGTGGTTCCAACGAACCAGGTCAGGTATGAAGCAGCATTAGCCTCAGAATCCACATCTGAATCCGCATCCGATTGCTTCATATGAATCAGACAAAGCAGCTGAGGCACCCCAAGCGGCAGAAGAGGAAACTCCTGTTTCCAGGATTCCAGAACGAGGTCAGCCTGACCCGCAAGCAAGGGGGCTTGAGCCTGTTGGATAGAGGTGCAGAGTTGGGTGAAGGTTTGAAGACGCCCGCCCTCACTACTCGGAAGACAGAGTCAGGTGCTAGAGCAAGGTCTTGAGAGTCAGCTCGTCCCTGGCGCGAATCAGTCCATTCTTGAACCAGCTAATCCGCCATCCAGTATAGAGTCAGCAAAGAGTTCTGGTGCCCGACCAGAGTCAAGTTGTAGTTCTCCTTCCTACCGAACAGGTTGGAAAGTATCTGAGGCTGAAAGCCGAGGATGGGAAGATGGTTGACCCAGAATTGACATCAGACAGACGGCCCAACTTCATCACCAAAGGAAGGAAGCGCTTTGAATCTTGTCTTGTTAGACAGATCCGGCTACCCAAGATTTCGAATCACAAACAAAGCGAGGAGAGCGGTCTACAAGAGTCAGCGAATGGCACCCGCTGACTAAAGAAAAGAAGTCTTGAATATATTATCTCCCGTTGGCCGTTCCCTCTGATCAAAAAGAAGGGTTGACTTTCCTTATGTGAAAAAAGAAGGGTGTACTTTCCTTTTTTCTTCCGTTCTCTTTCAATCAAGAAAGCAAGGCTCTCCCAAGGCATGTGTTGCACATGAACCCCTTTTTGACATGCTTGGTGCATACCTCGTCCATCCACTAAGATGAACCTCCCCTATTGTGCACCCCTCCTGACTATGCTTTCCTGAGAGTGATGAGCTAGTCGTGAGGTCCCTTTATTGTGACACCTTTCAAGGTTCGATATCGAGACTATTCTGACTCCCTGGTTGAGTAGTCAGAATGAATCAATAGTGCATTTGGAAATGAAACAAAACAATAGTATGGAAAAGCGCTTCATGACATGAGTGATAGGGGGTGTACTTCTTTTTTCTTCTTCTTTTTTCTTCTTCTTTTTGAAAACAAAAAAAAAAGCAAATCTATCTTGAATCAAAACAACAACGATGGGAAAAGAGAGTCAAGCACTTTTTCGAAAATCAAACTCATTTCCAAAAAAGGAGCTCACTTTTGTTCTGTATCTTCAGAGCACACGCCACGCAAAAGCAGGAACACAGGCTACGCACAAAAGACGACCTGGAACAGAACGCGGCAAACACTTCCCCTATATGTCAAGGATCACCGCCTGGGCCTACAACTCTGATGAAATCTATACACCACCCCTGGCCACCCCCCAGTCACCCAGGCGGGGATTCATCACTGGCTAGTGCTTTTCAAAGAACAGAACTGATGAAACTCATTTGAGCGGCCGGGCACCAATTGATGCCTTCCAATTCCAATAGAATATCTCATCTGAGACCACTTTCTTATTATATAATATATCAGCTCGTTACTTCTCCAAGTTAGCTGATCGGAGAAAAAGTCAAAGTTCTAGTCGTCAAAGGGCAAAGGCTGAGAAAGCGAGCTTCTCTTCTTCTTCTGACCTAGATTGATGTGATGATGACCTCACTACTAGGAACTAGAAGCAAGCTGCTTCTTCTTCTTCGAAACCCGGTGCTGCTTCTTTTTCTTTGATTCTGAACCGGGCCCCGGCCACCCGAAGTTTCGGATTTCATGAGTTCCGCTGTTCGTTGAGGAAGAAGGAAAGGAGGCACCGCCGAGGAGACGATGAAGTCGAAGCTAGACTCTAATAGCTGAGCCTCAATCTCATATCTAATCTAATAGAAAGAAGTCGTCGAAGAACTAGCTTGCCTCATACGTCAAAAAACCTCCTACCCAAGACCAGACCCGAGACTTCATGAAACTGATGATACTATGAAGCTCTTAGTTATTAGCTACGAGAGGCCCTCAGGCTGAGCTGTCAAGCGAAGGCAACTTGTTGGTGAGCTTTGAGAAAAGCGAAGTTCAAAGAGTGATGCTCGTTATGAACGTATGAACGGGAGGTCTCAAAGAGTGAGCCCGTAGGGCGAAGGTAGTTGACTTGTGAGCCTGTCCTCGCCTATAGGCTCACTACGGTCCGTAGTTCTGCTTCCTAGTCTCGACGTCCGTCTCGTCAACGTTGTTGCTTCGACTAGCGTCGTACGTCTTGTCACTCAAGTTCGACTAACGGCTCGACATTGTTCGACTCTCGTCTCACATTACATTGCCATTGCCTTCGCAGGCGAGGTCAAAGAGTGAGCCCGCAAGGGCGAATGAAAGGAACTTCAGAATCCAATCTGTCTAGCACTTCGGAAACTTTGGTCCGGAGGAACTGAGGTGGTACAGTGAGCCGTTAGGCGAACAATCGAATTTCCGGAAAGCTGGCCACAATATGATTTTTCAACTCCTCTGCTTGCCCCTCTGCTTGAATTGAAGAGGATTCCGGACGGAAGCTTTTGTTCTCAGTCTCAGTCAAGTCTAAGGAACGTCTTCAACGGGAGTCAACTCGAAACGACTTGAACGGAAGCCAACTCGAGACGACTTGAACTCTTGCTTGGCACTTTGGACCAGGGGAGTCACCTTTTTTCCAACCTTCTGTCGAAGCAAGGGCCTTTCCAACCTTAGTGGAACCTGCCAACCAAGTTTTGTTAGGGAGCCGGGGAGTCGAGTCACTACCTTGGTGTGCTTGGCGCGCGCCGCTGTCTCACCGGCGGGGGTTGGGGTTTCCCCCGGGGGTGGCAGTTTCCCCCGCTAATCAGAAAGGAGATTGACGCCCACCATTGGTTCCTACCATATGTATACACAGTGGGCAGAGGCAACGCAAGGCAGAGTAGGCCCACCAAGCAGTCAGGGGCGGGGGAACAATCTCTTCCTGAGTCCTGAAGGGAAAACTGAAAGGAAAGTCAGTTACTGATTGGAATTCTGAGTTCTCGATGGGGGAAGTTTCAGTTGTGAGCTTCTTCTGAAAAAGAGTCAAAACAATTCAATGAAAAAGCTTTGCGTCAAGCGTAGGCTGAGGACCAAGCTCTGTCGGAGCTGAAAGCGGAGGCGGAGGGACAAGATTGAATGAGTTCCGTTCCCCCCTCCCGGTAGGAGACTACCACCCATGAGCCTGACTTCATGTTCCCCAATAGCTCAGCGGTCAAGCAAGCCGGTCTTCCCTTTGCTTCTTCGAGACTTCGTTCAGTTGCTACCGCCCTTTTCTGACTTATCGAAAGCTCCACTGCCAAATTCATGGAATTCTGCCCGAGGAGACAGGACAAGCGAATTCTCTAATCTGACTCAAAAATCGAAGTTCAAGATTCGGGAAAGATGAAGCCCAGGGACGGTCAGAAGCCCCAGACTTCGTCTCAGAATTCACACTGATTGTGATGTGATGTGAGCCCGGGGCCAAAGGCTCTCATAGCTGAAATTCTTCTTCATATTCGAATCAGAGTTCATCGGGGGAGGCCATGTTCTAAAGAGTCAGTTGTCGAAGCATTGATTCAGGGAATCTGAGCTATTGAACCGTTGGGTTGAGCTAACAGAGCATTTTGAGACAGATTCTTCGCCCGATCCATTTTCGAAAGAATCCAGTTCACTTTCACTTATTCCTTCTTTGCTTTTTCTTTCTTTCATATCAGTTCCGTTCCAACCTGAGTTCTTTGCCCGATCAATCTTCTATGGTGGACTCTCCTCTTTGATTGACTCCATTCTAGTAGCTGGAGTCACTTATCTTCCGATACGAATCTGATGTCTGGCCTCCCCGTCTCCCTAATAGCTAATGGAAGGGCTCCTTCTTCCCGGACTGAGAAATCGGAGAAACCTTCTTTTCTTTTTTGCGGCGGGAGCAGGAGTTGGACTTGGTGGGAAACTTTTGGACAAAAGAACGAACTTTGACT
>JAIUJO010000788.1:30000-52500 GCA_023846275.1 Vanilla planifolia
GATTAGACAAGTACTAGCCAACCTGACATCAAGATGCTATGGAATATGCTCAAAAATGCCACAAATGTCAGATTCATGCAAGCTCACTAAGGCAACCTGCAGAGATGCTCCGGCCAAGAATTAGATCATGGCCTTTCGTTGTTGGGGGCATGGACTTTTTGGGCCCATTCCCACCAGCTAAAGGTAATCGGAAACACCTATTGGTCCTCGTGGATGACTTTACGAAGTGGATCGAGGCCAAGGCAGTTGTCCAGCAAACCACCGCAGAGGTCAAAAAGTTTCTATGGGGGGCCGGGGCTGAGAGATAGGTAATGTCACGACCGTTGCTGGTCATATGTATAGAACTCACTTCGGGCTTGTTCTTTAGAGTGCTGAGGTAGCACTTTCTCGATTTTCAGAGATCACCCCGTATCGTCACGATGCCCGATGGTGTAGGGAACTTGAAGCATCAGTTGTCGAAGGGATGAACTTCTTCAGGGTGGTCCTCCCTAGAATAACATTGTATGCTGATGAAGCTTTGAGGACCAGGAAATCCGTCATATGCATTACAGTCAAGAGCCCTTTTCTGTCCCCAGTGTGAGAGGCAAGGTAATGCTGCCTTCAGGTCGGACCACCTCCCCCGAGAAGCCTATCAGTGCTCCGACACATGGAAGGAGTAGATCTCTCTTGATCCCCATCTTCTCGAAAGCACTGAATCAGAGAATATCCGCCGAGCTTCCCGTGTCGACGAGCATCCTCCTCACCTCAGCATTAGCTATCTGTCCCGTAATGACTATGGCATCGTCATACGGGTTACCGAGAGGAGGGAGGTCATCAGCATGGAAAGTGATGGGCATCTCGTCAGCTGGCTCTTTGATGCCTCTGACCACAGAGGCTGTCTCAAGGGCTCGTAGAGTGGAGGGTCTCGAGAAGGCCAGCCTCCCGCCTGAAATGACATCAATGATATTGATAGGCGCCTTCCCCTTGTCGGTCAGAGAAGAGGGGCCAGCCGGTGCAGTTTCTTGAGGAAGTGAATATTGTGACTCTTCAAGAGCTTTTGGCTTTGGCTCGTGATGTGCCTCTTCTCCCTTCTTGAGGCGGAACTTCTGAAGACGCCCTTCTTTGAGGAGTCTTTCAATGAGACCCTGTAGTCCCCTGCATTCCGAGGTATCGTGCCCGTGATCCTCATGATATTTGCAGTAACGGCTGCGATCTCGATTCTCTGGTGCAGCCTTCATAGGTGGCGGCTTCACATACCACCCCTTCTCCTTGATTGCAGCCAAAACTTCCACGGGCGGACGATTCAGAGGGGGGCCCCCCATTTGTCAGTGGTGACTTTCTGAAGTGGACATCAACGGCGGAGCAGGTTGGTTGGTTCGTGGCGGCTGCTGTCGTGGACGATACCCCTGATGAAAGTCTCGGGGTGGCATGGCCATCTTTCCTCACTCAGAGAAAGGATGGATTGAGGAGTGGGTTTCCCGAATCTGAAGGTGGTGGTCTCACTTTCGAAGATCAAGAATCCCCCTTCAGAAAGACATCGATAAACACTCAAGGAAATCGATTTTCTTTTGAAGTGAAGTATCTTCAAAGAAAAAGAAATGAGGAACCAATTGAGTTCAAGTAACCCACTCACTCAATAAAGCACTACAGCAGTGCTAATTACGGGCAGGGCGGTATCTCCCCTAACGGGATTTTGGCTTCTTGATTACCGAAATCGAAGACTCGAACCAGATCTCAATAACGATCAGAGAAGAGCGAGCTGGTTTCTGCATAAGGGACAGGCTTTTCTGCCTCTGAATCCCCAAAAGAAGGCCGCCTAGTG
This sequence comes from Vanilla planifolia, assembly GCA_023846275.1. Classification (NCBI taxonomy): domain Eukaryota; kingdom Viridiplantae; phylum Streptophyta; class Magnoliopsida; order Asparagales; family Orchidaceae; genus Vanilla; species Vanilla planifolia. The sequence goes on from JAIUJO010000788.1 coordinate 31,802, forward strand.
GTCGGCGAGTCCACCAGGAATCAGTCCGGAAAGAACAGTTAGTCCACATTTCGAGATTTTGGTTGATGTTCAGTGGCTCGAAATCAAAGACTATACTCCACCATAAAGAGAGGCTCTACAAGACCTCCGGTGAAAGGGTCTCTGAGTACGATGAAAGCGCTGACCGGGGGCCGGGGCCCCCTTTGGGGAACTAGAGATGTGATAGAATACCCAATGGTGTGGGCCGAATGTCCCAGGATCAATGCCATTTTCATCCTTGTCCAGTAGGCCACTCTCAACTCTCAGTCACACTCTCAGTGAGTGGGATTCTGAGTGGCCTCTTTAGGGAAAAGAATCCAAAATCCAAAGGTTGCCTTAGATTCAAGTCCAGGAACTGAAAAAGATGGGTAGAAAACTCTCCGTCCTTGAATGTAGAGAGGCCCTAATATCCGATTCAGGCTATCCTGGCTCGGGAAGTTCACTCTTTCAGTTGCTGTTCCGGGAAAGGAGTCGTGCCTCTATCGTCAAAGAAGTAGTTGATCCCGGTGAAAGGTCGCGAAGAGGATAGATCTTTTCACAGCAGAAAAGGAAAAGACTGATCTGAGACCATAGCCATAGTCTAGTTACGATTTCAGGGCTTAGATAGACCGGAGTTCTTTCCAGAAGTTTCATAGTGGCCCTCGATCGAGTCAGTGGTCTCTTGCCAATTCTGATCCGGTATGCAGCGGGGTTCTTTCCCTTATAGCCTGAGCCTGCTACTATGGTGTGTGGTTTCAGAGCGTTCCTAGCGTTCTGTCCTGCATCAGATTTGGGTATCAGAGCGAAGGTTGAACTTAGGTCAATTTAGGATTTGCTTGGAACATTCATCTTGTGTGATGTTGCATGTGAACACGAAGAGGCACTAGATATAGGATCACATCACCCAGCATAGCATGAATCCATCATCTTCAATGGAGTCTCGGAACTGAGAAGAGCGATTTGAGGAACTTCAGGGAACCGTCACTACAGATATCAATGATATGAAGTCGAGGTTAGATGACATCATGGTTCTATTAGAACAACACCTTACTCATCCTCCTGTTCAAGAAGTTCCACCCAATCCATTGCAGAGGATAGATCCACAGGAAAGACTTAGGCAACGTGAGGGTTTAGAAAAGAGCCTAGGAGACCTAGAGGCCATGGAGGTCGTCATGCCCAACAGGATAGGGGTGATGATGATGATATAACCAAGAAGCTCAAGAAAGTGAGAGGCACCCACATATGATGGCACCCTAGACGCTCAGATTTTCACTGATTGGATTATAGACATGGAAAAGGATTTGGAATGGTACGACATGTCCGAAACTAGGAAGGTTAGATTAGCAAAGCTGAAATTGACAGGTCAATTGATATCCCTACCCGGGGCCCCCTCTGGTCCGGGGCCCCCGGTACGCAGTTGCAAGTCCGGTTCATCAAGAAGGCGATGAAACAAGACACTCTCTCCAGAGTGTCTTGTTTTGTTGTTTGAAACAAGACACTCTGGAGCGAGAACCCTTCAGGATCAACGGTTTGAGCCCCTTCCAACTCATAGGCTAGCTCAAAACGTCAAGGTGTTTAGGCTTAGCCCTCCTAATCTGACTGAGTTAGATGTAGGATAAGCGGGAAGGCTCGATAGAACGGGATCCTCACGTCCACCACAATGGAGCTTCGCCTTGACTACTGACTACAAGGGTGCTTCACTCACGCGGCTCTGCTAGATGGATGCAGAATAGTTGGATGGAGTCTCACTCAGTCAATTAGTCTAGCCTCCCTTCCGAGTCAGATTTTTTCTGGAATTTTGCATTTGTTCTTGTCAAGTTCAAGTGATTCCAAAATGGTTGTAACTATTTGAACACGACGTTTTTTGGGGAGTCGGCATCCATTATGTGAAAGTTGGGTCACATCGTGGATGTACATAATTGGAGATTTATCTCCTACTCCTTCACCTCGAAAACCTTCTCTCCAGCTCAAGATCACTTTCTTCTTTTTCCTGAAAAAAGTAGATCCTTTCACTTTCATGACAACTGACTTCAAACCCATCTTTCTGGCGGATCGCCCGACATGTTCCGCAGTTGCTTCAGCAGCATACCGAGAAAGACGAGACCGCCCTTTTCTTTCCTCCAAAAAACCTGCGGAGGCCCCAGTCTTCTTATTCCCCCTAGCATCTGTCACGGTCACAAAGGTCTTCTTTTTGATCAGTAAGACATGGACAAAATTGATGTTCTTTTTCCGTGAACATTGCTCATCTTCCTCCGAGATGCTCTGTACGAAGTTCATGGACTTGAAACTGTCCGCACCCGCAAGCCCAAGCCTATCAGTTTCGGCCGTTGTTTTTTCTTGATCCAAAGCTCGAGTACGGTCTGTGCGCCATTTTGGTTCTCTACCATGGCGAATCAATTGATTGACAGTAGGCATCCCTCTTTCCTATGTCCTTTCCCCGGGTCCCCTATCACTAGTGCTTACTCCCGATCCGAAGCACCCCTTTTCCATTCATAGAGAGATCCAATCGTCAAAATCAATAAAAGCCTAGCAAGTTCCCTATTACTGCAAGACCATAGGGCTATATGAATAGTCCTATCAAACAAAAGATCAAGCAAAAGGAAATCTCAAAGAAAGACGTAGATTTGACTCTCAGCCTGATACGATTTCATTCCAAGTCGAAAAGGAGGGGCCCCCTCTGGGGATCTTGATTCTTTCGTTGACATGAAAACGAAGAGTTTGATTTCTGAAGTCCATCCCTTATACGTACGACTCGATTTGCCACCACTACTTCTTTCGTAGCCCCGTAGACCGCTTGCGAACAACATGGAACGGTCTTTCTTTCTGAAAAGGCCGGCTTATGACGCCGCTCGCTTACTTACCTAACGTATCAAGATCGCTTTCCATGACCTATAGCGAAGTCATACTAATACCAATTGCCGTGTGCTCTAAAGCTAGTCAGGAGCTTTGACCGTTTCAACGAGTCGAGTCAAAAGTCGATACCGTCGAGTTCTATATTTGCTCTCCCAGAAAGAAAGTCGAGTGATATGCGCAGGTTGAATTCGAGATGCGCATGGAAGGGACCAAGTGGTTTAGGAAGCCGGACCAATAGCCGAGGATACTTTCTCAGTGAAAGACTCCACTTTTTGATATCTCAATCTCAACTGGTTCCTCATATAGAATGATTTTGACCCACCCCTCGCCGGGCAAGTGCCTCAAGACCCTCCATATCTTCAGATTGAGCCCTATTTGCCCATGAGTTTCTTTTTTGAGACTCCCTTCGCGGATCTCCCCCCTTTGATCCAATCAACCAACTGTCCCAGGCCGGGCGGCCTGAAATAGCGTTCCCGGAAAAAAAAAGCTTTCGCCGCCCCTAGCTCGACTTTCTCCTTTCCTTTTGACGACCAATGAGACTACTTGGTGAGGAAGGAATCTTGTACAGACTCAGACTGTGAATGGATCGCGTGGACTAGAACTCAGACACTTTTTGAAGAGAGCATCCTACTGTGCGGTCTGATCCATGGGCTAGCCAAGAGTTTGACCCAACCTGTGTAATGCGACTACTTCTGAGCGAGACTTCAGAAACTCGGCCTGCTAGAGTGGAATCCGACTCTGGACGTGATATGAGAGCTATGTGGACAGGGGGCCCCCTCTGGGGATCCAAATTGCATCCCGAATTCAAGTTGAGAGATTCTATAGTGAAAAGCTCATCAAGTAGGTCACGCTGTAGCAAAGGAGTAGACGAAAAGGTAGGCGTATCACCTTCTCAGAAAAAAGGTAGAGGAGCCAGATCCGGCATAAGCAGTAGTTTGACCAGCGGATGCGATAGCTCACTACCATTCCCTTATTCGAACCAGCAACAGAGCTGAAAGCATACCTTCTGTTCCAAGCCATTGATCCAGCAGAAGCAAGGGCGATCAGAAGGCTTTTCCATTTTGTTATTGTAGAGGATCAATCGAAGGTTGAGTTTCTTAGGCATCATACGTTCTACTCTACTAAAAGATCCCCAGAATCCTTTCGAGTTCCCCATATTGTGCCCCGGACCAGATTGTGCCCCGGCCCCGGACCAGAGTCTAGTTCTCCCCAGAGGGGCCCCTGCTAGTGGACAAAAGGAACCGTCGAATAACTCATCGAAATCGAAATATAGCACTGACCTTCAAGAAAGGCGCAATAGATGCTCTTCCTTTTGGCGAGTAGATTGACTTCCGCTTTCTGCGTCACCTTCCAGCCTGAAACTTCCTTAGACATGATGGGACCTTCAAAGTCACCCCAGAGGGGGCCCCTGACTTGCAGTCCAATTCCCTGGACTTGAATCAATGACTTCAGGCCTATTCTGGAAGGTATTCAAGGCAGTAGCCCGGGCATTCCGTACATCGGTGCTGCCCTTCGTGACTGCAGGAAGTCGATGGTTGGGTACACCAAGCCCCCAAAGCTAATGGTCTCCAATTCCGTCCTAGGCCTCCTTCTAGTCCGACTTCCCTAATGTTCTAATGTGAGGGGGTGTACTTTTTTTTGCCTACATAGCCCAGGTTCCATCTTTTCGATGGAGTCGGCATCAGACCTCATGTAGTTCTCGTTCAGAACTCTTATGTATTTGATTATGTATTTGATGAACCGGAAATGTACAGGAAGCTGCCTTTTCTCTATGGGTTGATCATACCCGATAGTACATCGATGATGACCTCCTTTCATAAGATACCCATGACCCTTCCACTTCTAGGATTCTGAACTTCACTATCAGGATCAGGAGTCTTTTCAGTGAGATTTTCAGTAGTGAGATTTTCAGTTTGTCTAATCACTGTTGATGCCCATTCTCCCAAAAGACGACCTCTATTTCCGAGATTATGTGCAAATACAATGCCAGGCTCAAGATCAGATACCTGAGAACTTTGACCCACGGTCGTGCTAGTTCCAGGATCATTCGTAGCGACAGATACATTATTCGGTACAGAAAGATCCGTACTGCCCGTTCCTCCCGGTTGATCAGGGACACCTCCAATGGTAGGATCTGAGGGATCCCAGAAGTACCAGAACAGTACCACAACCACTATTCCCCCTACAATAGAATACCAATAGCGAGAGCCACTATCAGACTGAGGAGTCTCCTCCTCAGACAATTCATCTGTCACTTCAGGCATAGGCACTTCAGTATGAAATGAACGAATATACTCTTGAAGCCAGTTCAGTAGAGTTTCCGTATAGGTCATACTGAGGTATATAGTGAGTATGCAAACAGAAATCGAAGAAATGGTTGAACATATAGCCCTGATGCGTTTGGCCGCAACAAATGAAATGCCGAGTCGTGTTGCTAGCATGATAGCTCTCGAATGCGCCCTTTTGCAAGAGGGGCACGGCTCCGGCACGGAGGGAATGCCCTTTCCTAAAAGATGTCGACTAGACGAAGGAGTTTTTGTCATGGCGTTGCCCTCCTCGACTAAGGTGATAGCTCTTTTGAACAACTCCAGAGTGCCGTAGTCCTTCTCGACTAGTACGATTGCCTCTTTGAACAAGCCTATCAGTTTTTGATTCGAATTTCGACAACCTTTTTGAGGTACTACCTTTTTGAGGGTTTGAGGTACTACCTTTTTGAGGGTTTGAGGTACTACCTTTTTGAGGGATATTCATTTCTGGTGTTCTTTGTCTTTTGAGGGCTACATCATTTGTTTGTTCTCCCCAAACTAGGAGATTCTGATCTTCGTATTGGACGGCATCCTGACAGGCTGATTTCCACGATTTGGCAAACTTGACATCAATTAGTGCTGCATCAAATTCTGGAAATGCACTCCTGAGGATCCTTTCTGCGTTATACCTGTTTGCATTTCTATTGAGAATGGCGACGTGGTAATTATATCCTTCCCTTTCACGTCTTTCCCTTCCGACAACTATACTGACACAATCGAAACACAGCTTGACTCGATTCACAATCTCGTTCATATCGAAATGAGTACCTGAAGCTTGAATGAATTTCAGCAAAATCAACCTTCTGAGATTGGTCGAATGCATATCAGAAAAACCAATCGCTAGCAGCAAATCAGACTTCACTCTTATCTGATGCAATTATTGGAAACTGAAGTAACCTATGGCACGCATCCCTTTCTTCCTTCTCGGATTAAGGATCCAATTCGGCTACCTCTCCCACTCATCAAGGCAAAACAAAAGAAACTCTTGCCAAGGGAGACCGGGGTACGCTCTGCCCCTTCACCTACAAAAGGATCCGTGACGGGAGTGCTGCGCTTCTGAGGGCCCTCTGAGTAAGAGCGACCCCGCCGGGGCGTCACCCGGAGTTTTGATATTCTTCGTACGATTCCTCGAACTCACCTAAAGGCCTGAATCAGTCAGGTCGAGGGGTGGCACTCGATTTACTGTCGAGGTTTTCTATCAAAAGAAAGAAAGAACTCTTCTTTATATACATCATTATCAGTCTAGTTCGCCACTTTGTTCTCAACTGACCCGCTTTCCGATCTCAATAGGGACACAACCCCTATTCTCGCAACAAACGACCCGTTCTTCCTTTTTCGAATTCGAAGGTCGTTCTCAAGAAGAGCGAGCCTCGCTATTTCAGAGAAGGGAAAGGCTTCTCTGTCGTAGGCGACCGAGGGTGCCGCCTAGAAGAAAGAAAGAGACTAGACTCAGGACTCTCAGGAAGGACGAGAGCCCGAAAACCGTGAATCTCGATCTTTCTTCTCTGATTCCATTTTGAGTCAAGAACTCTTCAATTGCTGATCGATCGCCCTTGGACTGTTCTTCTTTGGTGCAAACTTCTGCTGAATGGCGAACGAACTACGTGCTTGACACTGAAACCTATATGCGTCATACGTATGGTATCCCGAGCGGCGAGGGCTTCTTTGATTCTCCTTTTGTAGTCAGATTTCTTGCCTCTCCTGCTGATCTTGCAGCTGATGCCCAGCAACATCCCATCCATGGCTGCTGATTCTTCAGATAGTCTTCATCAACAGCCTTCAGCCCCTGTTCGTCCTTTGATATTGAGGCTATCTTGGAAAAAGGGCGGGCGGTCACGCACGGGGATCGAGCGATCGAGCACGCTGCTGCTGAGCTGAATGAGGCATCTGTCCGTTGGGAACCAGAGCCTCAATCTTTCCTTTCCGTCGATTATGTAGCAAACTCTTCAATTGCATAAGGGCTGCTCGTGAAGGTGAGTTTCCAATTGGATTCGAGCAGGGTGGCAAGACAAGGAGTTTTCCTATCAACCTTCGCTGAACAACAAGGATCGCATGGCCCTACCCTTTTTGAAAAAGATCTTCCAGTCGCCAAAAAGCGATCAATGAATTGATCATACGCAAAGAAGGGGCGTAGCGCTGACGTTGTCGAAAGGATAGGGTTAGAAAAGCGAAGAGTGAACACATTACGGGGGGGAAAGAAAACTCGACCAACGGGAGAGAGAAGATTGGAATGCCCCTAAATGAGCTCAAGGACTCCGGTCAGATTCAGTAGGCTGAAACTGCAAGTTTGTAGGGGATCCTTTCCTTGGCCCAAAGAGATGATCGAAGGAGAGTGAGCCGCTGGGCTCGATGACGCGACAAGAGTCAGTTGAGGAAGGATGCCCGAGGATGGCATGGGCTTAGAGCTAGCTTCCCGTTCTAATGGTTGGTTTGACTTTCTTCCTATCCTAATACTTGAGAAGGGTCGCGCCTAATCGTCTGAGCAGGGTTCAAAGGGCTTTCCGCAAGTCCCAAGATCGTCTTGACCTGATTACTACCTCCTTCGGAGCCCTTTCCTTCGTGATTAGGAAGCGTATTGGTTTTGTGACAATCCCAATATTCGTTTAGGAGTAGGAGCTTTGGGCCTCAGCATTCTGATCAAAGTGGAGTTGTCCAGCCGGATTCGATGACATCTTGAAGATTCCAAGAGGAGTTGGTCTCATGGCCATATGCTCGATGATAGGAGGAGAACTTTGACATATTCACTTTGCTTAGATCATGAGGCCTTTTCTCAGGTCTTTTGAATCTTGTGAATCTTGCCTCCGAAAGAGAGTCTTGTCTTTCAAGGATGACTTCACAAGGAAGAGGGAGGACGAGGTGAAGGTAGCTCTATTGACAAGTTCCGCTCCATGCTCTGCCTAACTGAACACGTTAGAAACTCAATCTCTTTGAAAGTGGAAAGTCAAGTAGCCATGCTCGACCAATCTCAAGACCAACGGGAAAGAGCGTAGTCGTAGAGGCGAAAAGCCACTAGACTGAAAGGAAAGGCGAGGTTTTTGCGGAATGCAGTTGTTCGACCCACGGGTCAGAGTAGAGTATACTTTGTTCAAGGTAGAGAGGGGCGTAGCGTCACGAAGAGACTATCCTTATAATGAGAGGTTGGACGAGAGAAAAGTACCCCCAGCTTTTTGAGATTCTTTGGTGGTGGCATGTCCACGATCGCCCTGATCTTGGAAGGATCGATCTCGATGCCTCTGTGGCGAACCACGAACCCTAGGAATTTGCCGGACGATACTCCAAAAATGGGGTCTGGTTCTAGAAGTTCACTACCTTTTTGAGGGTCGGAGGTTTCGGTTGGAAGGTCTTGGCGAGTCTGTCTCGAAGACGATCAAAACGATTAGCTAGGTTTTGGTCTCTCTGGGAGCGTATCCAGTCCTGACCTATTCCACTTTGGTTAGGTAGGGGGCTTCCATTGAATCCTGATTTGTACAGATTCGTTTGCCTCTCCTGATGATATTGATATAGATTCGTATCAGAGGATCCCCAGAGGGGGCCCCTTTGGGGTGACTTTGAAGAATGATCACTATTCATTAGTGTATCCAATCAAGAAGGAGATATTGCGTGAGCGTCTTCTTATGAAAAAGAGTAATTGTTTCATCGTGGCAAAGTGAGAACGTTATCCAGTAGTTTGACTCATGCAAGTGGAATTCTTTCCATGGAAATCATAGCGTACAGGCGAGGAAAAAGAAGTACATACCCGGGTCAGATCAAAGTGTTTCGACTCAAGATTTGGCTTTCTATCTAGCAGGTAGTTGTTGGAGTAGTCAAAGCGCTCCAAGCTGATGACGGATAGGAAATAGCGCGAAAGCTTCAATTCCCGCAAGAAGAACCAATAGTGTCTTTGAGACATGCTGCAGAGGAGGATCTTGGGCAATGCTATAAAGAGTGACCCAGCTAACCAGAACTCGTCAGAGTGTCGTAAGGGAGGATAATGACGTTACCTTACTCAGAGTCCAATCTCAGTCTCGTGCCAGCAGACGCGGTGGAACTGGGCAAACGTTTCATTAAGGAATAGGTATTCAGGATCTGTAGGCGGTTTCTTATCTACTCCAATTCCAATGAGAAGATAGAAGAAACTAGAATCTCAGAGAGGATAGTCGAATGCTAGGAGGAGGGATGATATCCATTTATATCTAGCGGAAGACTAAAAAAGCAACTATCCAGCTAAAGATTGACGCTGAGGGAGGAAAGTCTGGGGAGCAAAACATATTATATACCTGTGTAGTCCAGACCGTAAACTCCACTATTTCCATTACTGATTTGACTCATTCGAATTCTATAGAAATGAGATCCAAATCAAAAGTCCACTTCATAGAAAAAGTCAGATAAGAAACCGCTGTATGTGTAACACCTTGTCAGTACAGCCCCAGGACCGAAAGCAAAAGTGGAAAGAAGATCCCCCTCTGGGGATCTTGTATGGATAATCTCTGCTTGAGTCTATGATTCCACAGTGGAATCCACTCTGCCTGAAGGTGTACAAAACAGAGGGGCCCCCCTGTTTCTAGACTTGGTATGATAGGGTTCACTTCCCTTTCTTTCTTTTCTTTGATAATGGCTAGCTTTTTTTCTCCCTTTTTTGCTCTCTCTTCTTCCGCAAATTCTTCTTCTCAATCCTGAGTTCCCCGGCCCCGGCCCCCCATTGTGGCTTTTTTTATTCTCACTCAGTTGACAACCTCCCTCTATGGAGAACCCAAGCTGACTCAAAGGGATTGGGAGATCGTATTGCTCGCAGGTCGGAAGGTTCCGGCCTACGCAGTTGTCAAAAGACTCCAAATCCTGATTGACTCGGTGTTCTTTGGATCAAGAGTGAAACGGATACGCTCTCTCCAAGGAAGACCACTGGAGAACAAAGTACCAGTCGCATGTTCAAGTTGATGCAAAGAACCATAAGCTCCCAACTCCCATTTCAGGGCAGGGAACAATGATTGCTGACACTCCTTCATTGCACGTGCTTTCTTCCAGCTGGGGATCCACCGCATCCCTTTAGAAAGAGGAATGCGATCTACCCAAGGTACATACCGCTTCTCAATGACATCGAATGTCGACTTCAGCTCCGAGACGACTTGCATCAGAGTGTCGTCTGGTCTGTCGGGACACATGATGGATTCAAAAGTCTTCTCAAGAAGTTCCCCCTCTGGGGTATCAATCTTTCTGTGACGTTTGTCCTTTCTTTTTTGGATTTCCGAACCGAACTAGGGATCCTGTCCCCCCCGGGGTTCTCAATGGGTAGGATCTCTCTTGGTGTCCTGCTCACATCACAGCTCTCCATCTTATGTAGGTTGAAGTAATATAGATTCTCTCCCTTGAACTTGAAAGAACATCCTTCATTTTGCATTAGTTCATCTGGAATCAGGACCCGAATGCTTTCAATCAGAAAAGGAAGATTGAGCAAGGCAAGTGCATAGCTTGCTAATGGAATCTCCTGTTTCGGGTATTCAATGCTTAGCTGGTGCATGGAAACAAGCAGTAACAGCCAGTCCCTGTCCAAGATTGGTGGACATCTTGCTTCTTATCATGCCTGTCAATCGTTATTCTATATGATGATGAATGATAGATTGAGTGATGGAATTGCGTCTCTGTTAGTGATATAAGTGAGAAGCTTTGATCGGGAAAGCCCCGCAAAAAGAGCTTCGCCAAGAGTGGACTAGGCCATATGGCGGTCCCGCGAAGCCGGTCACCGGGAGCTCAGATTCAGATTCATCCCCATTGTTTCACTGCAGATAGCATCAACAATCACAAAAAGGCGGAACACATGCACGAAAAGTTTGTATGACCAGGTGACATGTGACTGAAAGGAGAGAAAAAGGGATGCGTGAACCAGATCGAGGGAGCCGAAGGGGGGCCCCCTCTGGGGACTGATGAAGGAGAAGATGAGAAATAGGTGAAGGAGAACCAGCTAGCGAGTCAGCTATCCCCTCGCTGTATCCAGCTTGGTTTGTAGTAGTACCCGCTAACCTGTCATCCAGTATTGACTCATTTGACCAGCTAACCCGGAAAAAGTCACTCAAGAATATCGGGGGCCGGGGCCGGGGCTCTCTTTCCTTGGTGTTTCAAATCAGAAAAGTACCCCCCTCTTTTTCAGTTCTGTTCGCCTGAGAAGAAGCCCGCCCATATCTCTTTGCACTAACGTGGTACGGCTGACGAACTTTCTGCTTAGCGCTCAGAGGTGGAGCCCACCTAGTTCTTGCCGCATGTGTGAAGCATATGTGGTTTCCGGGAGTTTCGGATTTTGTGCACCCCAGTTCGCCAAGGGCAAGACTACTTCTCTTGGGGCTGGGTGGACATCCCCGTAGGAAAGCTGAGACTCGAGGTTTTTGAGTTCTCTCTAAGAACGAGTCCTTTTCGGACTTTTCGAAAGTGAAGGAAAACGAAGAGAGAGTCTTTTCCTTTCCTTTTTCCTTTTCCTTTCAGTCAAAGAATTCCATTCCGAAACTGTTTTCTCGATTCTGATTTGCTTGACTTATACTGATCTATGATGTTGATCAATTTGATTGACGTCCGCTATTTATGAAAAAAGGGAAAACTCCACTTTGCCAACTGAGAATCTTCTCTTTCTGATATGATCTCGCGGCTCCGGCTGCATTGACGATAGTCCTTCATTGCGACTGAGATTGCACGATCAAGATCAAAATGTCCGTCCGTTCGGTCAGTCAGCCAGTCGTCATCTTATCTTGCACGAGCATCGTTGTCCCCATCACTTTCTCATCCTCAACCTCTCGAGGAGTGGGAGAGACTTCTTTGTCCCTCTTGTTCTGACTTCTTCTCATCTAAGCCGGCCTACAAAAGCTCGGCCAAGCTCAGAAAATGGAACAAGACCAGGGTCAGCCGACCTCTAATAAGACACAGGTCAACAGATTCAGAGGTAGACTTGTCAAGCGACACAGACACAGGTACATAAGGAATCACATCATCACCTCTTTGCTTCTTCGCGGACTTCCTTGCTGATTTTGGTTTGTCTCGGCTGGATCAAAGACCACTGATGCAGTTGAGAAGAACTCACCTCATGGCCAATGGAAGTCTGTGAGTTTCCCAAATGGGCCAACAGCACGCACTTGCAGCCTTGGTTGATAGGCATCAGTGGAAAGCCTAATCAATTAGGGCATTTTGAGAGCCGTTCAGACTCGGTCAGCAACAAAATCACCATCTGTCTACCAAGCGGAGCTTCCCAGTTAGTTGGTCAAAAACCACTCCAGGCTCCGAAAGACAAATTAGTTGTGAGAGCGCTAATCAAGAAAATCAAAAGAAGAAGAGAGCTCCCCAGATAGAATTCGAAGCGCAGCAACCAACCATCCGACCACCAAGAGACTGGGGTAGAATGGAAGCCGGCGAGTGGCACATTGGTTTGTGAAATCGACATACAATGCCTTTTCTCAAGGGGGAATCCCAGAAAAGACAAAACAAAGAAAAAGGATATCGACATTCTGAGGACCTTTTGGCAAGACAGCGCTCAAACTACCAATACCCAAGAGTCAGCACCATGGAAAGGGACCAGAACCCAGAATCAGGGGCACCCGATCGCGCCCTCAAAAGACGAACTACATGGAATGCAAATTCAAGACTCATGAGCGTATCTCATTGTATGAAACACCTGGAAATGCGCGTTTCAATTCACGATCTAGGTCATCCAGGACAAAGTGGAGCAGGCAAGCAGATACCTCGGGATGAATGAATCTCCAAAGAAGAAATCAGAATGAAAAGCCAATGGAATTTCCATTCAAAGTCAAAGAAGGATTTGATGGATGCGGTTTGAACGACTCAGGTTTATGCGTCCCATCTCTGAAGAAAGGGAGATTGAGCGTCGAATGAAAGCGCGGGACGGGAGACAAGGGGCGTTCTTTGACGCTTGTGTTGATGTTCAGTGTGAGAAACCAAGTGTGAAAATGACGTCGCAGAATCGAGTCAAGGAAGACCTCCTACGTGAGGAAAAGGAAGAGAAACTCCTTTGGGAACTGGACCTCCTCATCGATAATCTGCCTACTTCCCGTCGTGAATAGAGTTCCGTATTGATCGGGGCTGTTCGTTCTGGATTCGATTCAAGACTACTTTCCTCTTTCCTATTCACTTGCCTGCGCGCGGACCAACAAGACTCAGAATGGAGAATGGAGCACCCGTCCACGGAGAGGCCACTGTTGGAAGTCCTTCATTCTCCCCCTTCCCTCTTTTGGCTAGGAGAATGGGGATATGGTCCAAGATGGGTTTCATCAGTGTTTCCTGCAAGAATCTCATCAAAACAACAGAAACCTCCTACTCTGATCTCAGCCGAGACGAGAATGAGAATCTGAAAGACTCCTTCCAATTCAAGAACTTGAGGGGACTTCCCTTCGCGCCTGAACTTGAACCTCGTCAATTCAGTCAAGCTTGACTCAAACTAAACAAGCGAGAAAGTGGACTTTGAGAAAGAGGGCTACGAAAAAGAAGGCTACGGCATATGAAAAACTCTTTCATGTTCAAGTAGATAACTCACAGACTCTGATTCTTTCTTTGACAAGCTGGAACAGCGATCTCAAGCAAGGTCAACTCATTTTGACTTCGGACGTACAACAACAAGAGTTGCCTCCCCAAACAATCAAACAAACAAGTCCTTCCTCTTCTCAGAAGCGGGCTTGCCCAACTTCCCAACCCATCAGAACTGGACCTGGTTCAATTTCAAGCAAAAGGACGTTCTTTGGTTTGTCTTGCTTATTGATTTGTGTTGACTTTAGTGACACGAGGGCGGGTTTCCATTACCTGCAGTACGAGTACCTGTGCAACAAGTCAGAAAGATATTGACACGGCGAGTAATTGGACTGGCCCCATAAAACAGACTAGCGGGAAAGCGCACAAAGCCAACAGCACTCTGAATCTAGCTATCACCTTGCTGAGCTTACTGAGCTTGAAGCCTTTGGGAGCTTTGATTGCCCAGTTGATCCGCCCCCATTCCTTTGCCTATTGGCTCACAATCTGCGATTCCTAGCCTTCGAGGAAAGCATAAGGGGGGGGGGCGACTGAGATTCATGATAATGAATCAAAGATCAAGAGAATAGTCGAAACACGTGTGAGCCGTCAGGCGAAAGGAATGAAAGGGCGAGGAGCAAACGAAGTTCAATCTTGCAAGCTTGACCACCTTTCTGATCTTCTCTTTCGATTTCTGATCTTCTCTTTCTTGATCTCAGTTCTCGCATTCCGTAGCCTTTGCTGCCCGGCAACCGGCGGATCTGTTCTGTCTCCTTCTTCGGCTTGGGCCTAGGCCAACTAAGCATAGTAGTCGGATCGGATCGGCGGCTGTGACTCGAAGCATACATATACATATATTTGGGGGATCGGGACTCGTAGGCTTGGGGCTTGGCCCTTCTTTCCCCGGGGCCATATGGTGCTTCGACATTTGCTCTTCTTCTATCTCAGCTCGTTCTATATCAGAGACCTCCCCTTTGGCTGACCATGCTACTCCTCTTCTGGCGTTGCCTCTGCGCGTCCCACCTTCTTTTCTTCCTGTGTTGCATTACCAAAAGAATGAATTCATTGACCTGGCTAGGGCTAGGCCGGCCCGCACGGCTTCAATCAATCAGAACTTGGTTACACCAATGACATTGTTTGTCCCAAGAAAGAGAGTCCATAGACGCTGGTGGAGTCACTTTAGCGAGAGCGAGAGGAGGATCAACTTCTGAATCGACTGGAGTCACAGTCACTTCTTCTTCAACTGATGTCTCGTTAGATTCTAGACCTCTGTCTTGTGCTTCCCCCCTCTCCTCTGCCTTGCCTAGCCTCTTCCTTTGGGCCGGCCTCTTCGCCTCACTGCTCTGAGCTTTCCTTTCCCTGCTTCTGTGCTGCTGCCTCTGCGCTCTCTTGGCCCTTGTGCTCCTCCTGCTCCGCTCTTGCATTGCCTCTACGTCCCCCCTTCTGCGCTTGCTCTTGCTGCCCTCAGGAGTTTGATAGGCCTTGTAGCCAAACCTAATTACTCTTTGGAGCCTAGTTCCTCTTCCTCTGTCCATAACTCCTCTTCTCTGAATTGAAATTGACTAGAATCTCAGAAACAGAAAAGTAGGCTCTTGTGTAGCTTCCTTCTGAATTGAATGCTTTCTTTCGCCGCTAGAAGAAAGATTCTGATTCTGAGGCTGAGGTGGACTCAGAGGAGTCGCTTTTCCCACCCTGACTTCTTCAGAGCTTTCCCCGCCGGGCATAGGGGATAGGCATAAGTTGACCGCAGAAATGGACTTTTGGCCTCCAGAGCTCTTGAGTTCCCCTCTGGTTCCGGTCCTCCCTACGGTCGAAGTCATCGACTTCCGGTCCCCAGAAGGTTCGATTCCACCACCATCCAGTTTGTTTGATTCTCTCTCTGAATTTCATCTCAGATGGATGGAGTAACCGCAGAGAAAGAACTGCCCCCTGCAGAAGTAGCTGAGGAAGCAGAAGTTACTGTATTCAGACCAAGACCTCCTGCTAGAGCTACTCAAGAGTCAGTTTCAGTTTCTCGTCTTCTCTTCTATTCGAGATTCTAGAAGAAGCTAATCCGCTTGGCCGCCTCTTTCTATTAACGAGAACGAGATTTCAAACTTTTGCTTTGCTACGAGATTGACACTTGGAACTTCGACTCTTCTCTGAGAAGGGGGAAGCTAGCGAGACCAGTCCACTTTAGCTCGACAGAGGAGGCGCCGAAGTCTCAGAGTCTCAGAAGGGGCAGAGAACAAAGGTTTGAGTTTTTGCATACAGAAAGCCCGGTCCGCCCCTGTTTGACCAGAAACCCGAGGAGTTGAACCTGCCTCATAGAATTTCACCTTCAGAATAGGCAAATTTCCCAGAGGAAGATTGAGATCAGAATGAGAATGGAATTCAGAATGAGAATGGAATCTCAATCAGGGAGTCGAAGAAACCACATCTGTGAAAGCATAGGCGGGAACCACATCTGTGACTCAGAAAGTCAAGTAAAGCAAAGAGAACTGCCGGGCCAGTTGCAGTTGCATCTTCTATAGAAGAGGCGGCCAAGCAGACTTCCAATCCAAAAGTAGGCCTTTCCATTGGAATGGAAATCAGAATCCAATCTGAAAGAAAGAAATGAAATACAAGAAAAACAGAAAGCCAAAATCAGAATTCATCAAATCTGAAAGCAAGCGGACTCAAGTCAAGGGCGGCAAGCGCGGGCGGATTCGCTTCTTCTCTATTCAGTCAGTACCCCCACGAGGCGAGGGCTTGACCCGGAGGACTGACATGAAAAAAGGCTGTCCGGGGCAAAGGTGGCGACTGCTTTTTCATTTCATATAATCGAAAGTGGGAAGCCAATTCAAAGTTCAGACTTCGACTCTCGTCTCAGCTGGTAGTGCCTTTCCCCGGGAGCCAATTCAAGATTGAATTCGACTTCTGACCTGCCCCCGGCCTCTGACCATAGAAGAACTCCTAGGCGAGGGCTGCTAGGCCCCAGGCGCCCCCGGCTTCAGTTGGTTACTCCAGCTCCTTCGCTGGCCATATCCTCTATAGTGAAGCCTCCGCTTGTCAGCAGAGCCAAACCCCCTCCGCTTCCAAAAGTGGAAAAGAGACTACACTTCTGTCGCACGCAACGCAAGAAGAATCAATCTTTCC
Organism: Vanilla planifolia; assembly: GCA_023846275.1. NCBI lineage: Eukaryota > Viridiplantae > Streptophyta > Magnoliopsida > Asparagales > Orchidaceae > Vanilla > Vanilla planifolia. The sequence continues at coordinate 48,547 of JAIUJO010000788.1, forward strand.
TTGGGGCCGGCGGGTCCTAGTAAAGTACCCTGAAGTTTCGCTTAGGCTTCACCGGACTGAGGAGTTGTTTCGCTTAGGCTTCACCGCACCGGGCTGAGGCTTCATTAGTGAATTCTGAGACTGAGGCGTAGGGCCTACTCAGCATAGTTGGAGGAAATGCTGATATCGAAGATCTTCGATCGTCGACTTTCTTTGCTATCAGCTAGGGGGTCAGGGGTCAGTCTTCCCCTCCTACGATGTTCCAGCCCGGGTGGATTCTGCTCAATTGGAGTGGAAGGGAAGAATCAGACTCTGAGTGAAGTGAAAAAAGCACGAGAGGAAAAGGAAAGTCACACAAAAGGAAAGTCACTCACAAAAGTCAAAGGCAAAGGATTGGAAGTCCAGTCCGCTTGGCCTCTTCTCTCTTCTAGAGTCTCTCGAGTCTAGTATCGGATCGGAGGAGAAGCCCAAGAGGCTCTGAAGGAATTCCTCCACTTCAGTCAGCGGAGCCCCTTTCCGGAGCTTTTCAAAGGAAACCAAAATGGGGAGTTTCTCCAGATAGAATTCCTTCCGGAGCTTTCGAATCCTCCGCTTGTCAGCAGAGCCAAACCCCCTCCGCTTGTCAGCAGAGCCAAACCCCCTCCGCTTGTCAGCAGAGCCAAACCCCCTCCGCTTGTCACTTTCCTCCCTTCGCCCTTTTGGGACTGCGTTGATTCGCTTCGCTCCAGGCGAGTTCCACTTATGCGGTTCGACTACCGTCTCACTTGAACCAAGGTTCTTCCTGTCTGCGACTAGCGCGGAGTACGTCTCACACTGTCCTCACATTTCGCCTTTGCCTTTTTTTTTTCCTGAATCGATCAGTGCAGTTGCTACACCTGACCCAAGGAGAGGTGTGGGTCTTCTCCCTGAATCGGTTCAGTGCGCGCAGTCGCTACCTGACCTGAGCGCTGTTCAGAGTTCCGCCTCAGAGGATATCAGTGCAATCCGGTGAACTGGGAAATCCAGTCGCTGAGACAGAGGAAGGCATCTCCGGGGCCGGGCTAATCCCACATCTGAACCTCGTGCAAAGTCTTCTAGCGTGGCATCCTTTTCTTCATATCTGAACTGGGCACAAGCTAATTACTGAAATTGCACAAGAATCGCTTAGTTGATGTGATCTTGATCATTTTCTATATAAATGAACTCCTTAGCGCTTCTCACTTTGTCTTTGCTTTGAAGGGGCTCGGCGCCTCCTATTTGCCCCCTGGCTATAGAGTGATAGCTTCCCTATTGAACTGATTAGGATTCCAATTACACCAATGTCAGTCGAATGCTTTAGATACTATAGCTCGATATACCATAGAATACTCAACTCGAACTGTGAGGCCACCTATCAAAAGAAAGAATGAGTTGTTTTCTGAGGATAAGGGCTAGCCAGCTTCTCGTTCTCGCTCCGAGACTTGTTGTCAGAAGAGAAGAGCTCCGAGATTTGTTGTCAGAAGAGCCTGTCCTAGACTTCTTCTCAGTCGAGCCAGTCCGAGACTTGTCAGCAGTAGATCTCTATCCGAGAGACTTATCAGTTTCAGTCGCTTGCTTCACTCCGAGAAAAGCCACCCATTTCATAAAAGAACAAAGTCAAGGGGAGAGATTGGACCTCGTTGAGGAGAGATCAGCAGTTGCTGCCTTTGCCTTTGAATTCAGGGTCAACTCTTTGACGACACACTGACTCTTCTTTGTCTTGAGTACCCTTCTTCTTCCCCTGCCGGGTGCCTCGCCAACTATAGGCCTAGCCCGGAAAAGCCCTAGTCGCCAAGCTGAGACAGGTCCGCAGCGCTCAGAGCAGAGACTCACGCACGGGGGCTCAGGGGCTCAGTTCAGTAAATCAGTCAGGCGGCTAGCCAGCGGGTCTCATTCAACGCAGGCAGCTGACGCACATAGATCCAAATCAGAATTGACCTCGAACAAGAATCCATGATAAGAAAGAATCAGCAGTCTTTGCTTTGGACTGATCAGGAAGATTCTCTGGTTTTGTACTATGCACTAGTAATCCCAAGTGTCCTTATTCACATGCGTCTACGTCAGAATCTCCTATCACCTTGTTTTCTCTAACTATTTGAGCTGCTTAGCATAGTTCCTCCTTCCTATAGTGAGTCAGAATCAAATGGAGAGGGTTTGATGATGCCTTTTCTACCTGAGGTCTAGCCAATAGACTAGGCTCGGTGGACCCATTCCTTCCCTTTTGGTCACTACTCCTCCGTCGTTCCTTCCTTCGTTGCTACGCGACTCACACGTCAAGTTCTTCGCCCTTTGGGCTCCCTTCATTGCCTTCGACTATCGTCTCACAAGGGAAGACCCTTGCCTTCGCCTGACGGCTAGTTCAAAAGGATTTTGCTTCGCCTGGCGGCTCAGCTATTAGTGCCATTCGCCGTTCCGGCTCACAAAGGAAGACCTTTGCTTCACCGAACCTTTGAATGAAATGAAGGGTCAGCCCGAAGAGGCGGGTAATCAGGGGAGACCCAACAAGCAGAGGAGCTAGGGGTCAATTGTTTGTCCCGCCCGGAAAAGCACTCTGAAGTTTCAATCTCAACTCTCAAATATCCCGCGGGAAACTGACTCCAATTCAGCTATGCGCCTGAATCGAATTTCATTCATCGAAGAACTGTCGCTCTAGGGGGTGGAGCTCTCTCTCTTTTCGATTCCGAAACTCCACGCCCGTCTAGCTACGCTGGAGGAACCAGAACTGGGAAAGGGAAAGGGCTAGCTGCCTACTTGACTGAAGCCCCACGGTCAGATGGGGAAAAAAGGAAGGGCGCTTGACTTGGGTGAGGACTCTGCTTTTTTTTGCTTGACTTTGACTAGACTTTGACGATGCTGGAAAGCGGAGTTTCTCTCTTGCTTGTTTAGGCTCATATCATGAGGAGTCAATTTCTCTCTTCTCTTGTTCAAGCCTGGCCGGAAAGGATAGTTATGAACGTGTCTCGTTCAGAGAATCGAATGAATCAACTTTGGGTAACGAATCACAGAACTCACAGCTGTGATTTCACTGAGAGCAGAACTCATTCCAGCGGCCGGGCAACTTGAACTATGCCCGACGGCCCTCAGGGTAAGGGCAACTCTCTTTCGGAGGTCTCAGAAGAGAATGAGACGTGAGTCTACACACGAAGAACGGCGAGACGAGAGTCGAGCAACGAAAGCTGAAACTCGTAGCTCTTCTTCTGCTGAGGATGAATGAACTAGCTCAGGAGCTGAAAGCTGATTTGATTCATCAGTGAAAGAGGAAAGCCGGAATTCCAGTCGAGGCTCCGGATCCCGATTGGACCTTTTCCAAGCCCGGCCAAGATCAGAAGTTCCCATCTTTCAAGCTCGAGCCAGAGAGGAGGGAGGAGAAACAGAATTCTTTGAGTAGACCCGTATTTCTCCGCTCCGAAACAAGAGATCAATTGACTCATTTCCGGCCGGCTAGGCCAGGCCACTTATTGAAACAGAACTCCTTTCCGGGGCTAGAGATCGAAACGACTTGATTTCCGGCTAGTGGGAATGATCTGAGAACTTCCGAATCCGCTTTCTCAGCTCAGAGACTTTACTTGAGCTTTAGCTCAAAGCTCCTTGATTTCAGAGACTTCCGGTTCATTTGCTTCCGGAGAATCCTATCCAGTTTCGTTTCGATTTATAGGGTCAGGTCACAAGCTGATTTGATTCAGAAGTTCTCGATTCCAGATTTCCCCGCCCCGAGTCACACGCCCTCCCCTCATTCCGAGCAGCAGAGGAGAGCTAGTTCCCATTTCATTCCGACCTCATGATGAGGAGATCTGAATCCTCTGAGCGCTTTCGGGGCCCACCTGAGGGGGGTCCTCCGTCCTACTCTTTCTCCTCCCCGAATTCATCTTCTGAACCGCCAAGTGGAGGAGACTTGACTAGAACCCGGGCCGGACCGAAGTGCGTCAGCTGCCGCGCTGCGGAGAAGAGGGTCTCTGGCGCGCTGCGGCTGCGGGTCTT
>JAIUJO010000788.1:57500-67500 GCA_023846275.1 Vanilla planifolia
ATGGTCAAAGCCCGGTGAAGCTAAGGAGACAGATATTCCAAGTCAAAGAGTGGAGATGTGCTCAGTCAGTCTCTCAAAATGCACGCTTGATTGACTTTCCATTGTTTGAGTGGCTGGTTCCATCCCCGTCGTCTCACTTCCTCCTCAATCCAATCAGATTAGATTACTCTTCGCCCCCTCTTCCGTGGATTCATTCTAGAAAGCGGCGGATATGCGACAGAGGTCTCACTCCGGAAAGCCCCCTTCCACAAATAGGTAGGAAGAACAAGTCCCCTACCACAGCCATCTCCAGCCACTTCAACCCCCCAAGCTCAGCCATCAAACCCGCAGCTGCCCCTTCCCCCTTTGACAAATCATGTGAGGGAGTTCACTCCTCCACCTGCTTCTTTGCCAAGGGCAACCGACTGGAAGTCCCTCTTTCCCGTCAAGCGAATCCCTCGCAGCAACTGTGCTTCCATCCATGCACGAATGGTTCTGTCTCTATTCTATTCCTATTGAGGAAGCTGAAGAATCTGAGGCGGAATGGTCCTGTTCCTTGGTGGGCTACTGCATCGGACGAAGGCCCTCCTATGCTCACTTGGTTGAGGCAACTAGAAGGATGTGGAAGCCCCGGGTTGGATATCTTTGCCCTGCACAAGGGCTTTTTTCTGTTCCAGTTCTCGGCATCGACCTCGCCGTCATAAGTGAGAAGTTGGTAGATCTACTTTGTTTATCCTTCGCAGGTGGACTAAAGAAATGCTATTGGAGAAAGATCGTTTTGATTGCATACCCATTTGGGTCAAATTCCCCGGCCTGCCGTTGCAGTTGAGGAGCACCACATGCCTGTCCAAAATCGCCAGCTTCATAGGGAAACCTATAATGATGGACCACATGACTGCTTCTAATACCAGGCTCACTTTTGCCAGAGTTTGTGTGGAAGTGGACACCTCTTGCCCTTTCCCAAACTCCATCCCCGTTCTGATTGGTGACACCAACATCCAGGTGGAGGTGGAATATGACTGGAAGCCGAACCCCTGCTCCAATGTGCTACATTTGCGCACTCGCCTCTTTCGTGTCCTTTGGCAGTCAAAGAAAAGCATGAGGCTCAAACCTATACAACAGCAAATGTGGTTGATGATGATGGTTTGAATGCTGCGAGACCCAGAGGCAGAAGCAGACCTCGAAATAGAAGACCTCCACAAAATGCAGCAGTGACCCCTTCAGTGTCGCAGCCCCAGAATGTGCCTACTGCAGGGAATCCATTCTCTCTTCTACAGCATGACCACGAGGAGATCACGACAGCCCCTCCCACGGAGCCGCCCCGTGGAACCCAGGGACAACCCAAGGTTCAGTGGGTTGCTCAGTCCCAGCCCGCTCTGCAGAGCAGTGCCCAGACCTCAGCATCACCAGGAGACCCGATTGTCTTCACTCATACTGCTCGTGATGCAACACCCCCTCTTCTCCCAGATCCCTTCAGAGAGACTGGCTCATGTAGCCAGTTCTCCCTTGAGATGAAATGATCCTCTTTCCAAATGAATAAGCCTCCGAGCATCTTCTTCTGGAATGTTCGTGGATGGCACGACGACACCAAGATCCAGGAGTGCAGGTCTCTCACTCTCACAAGTGTGATATCTTCGCCTTGGTTGAGACAAAGTTGAGCTCAGAAGACTTCCTGAAACATAGGCGCAAGTATCAGCTTTTCCGGAATGAGGGACACTACCCAAATTTGGACATTCATAGGGGGGGGCGTCTTGCTATCTTCTGGAACTCAGATACAGTGTCCATTTCTGTCATTCATACCTCTCCACAAATCATCCATTGCACCGTCAGTATTCAAGACTGCCCAAACTTTGCTCTCACAATCATTTATGCTTTCCATGATATGGTCTCTAAAAGGCCGCTCTGGAATGAGATCAGAAACCTTGCTCCTGCCGGTCTCCCCTGGCTGACTCTGGGGGACTTGAATTGCATACGCGCCTCCGATGAACGCTTTGGCGGTCATGCTCCAAGTTGGAAGCATTTGAGGGACTTTCACAACCTCCTCTCTGATGTGGGCCTTCCAGATCTTCCTAGCACCGGCTCTACCTTCACTTGGTCCAACAATTGCAGTGCGCATCCTATTCACTCGAAACTGGATCGAGCTCTTTCCAATTCAGATTGGATAAACACCTTCCCCAAGACTGATGCCTGGTTTGCCCCAAATGCCTTCTCTGATCACACTTTTGGAATCATTATGAACAAATGGGAAGGGAAACCTAAGGCCTCTTTCCAATTCCAAAACTACTGGCTTCAACTTCCGGGCTTCACTCACTTTTTCAAGGAAATTTGGTCTATGCAAACTCAGGGGGATCCCATTTTGTCCTTCCTCGCTAAGCTCAAGAATGTCAAGAACTGCCTTCGCAACTGGGAAGGCAAGAGATCCAGTTGGCTGGCGGATTCTCTTTCCGCCAAAGAAGCGGAATTGGAGAGTTTGCACCTTTCCATCAGCAGGAATCCCAGTGATCCAACTCTGATTGATAAAGAGAAATCCTGTAGACAGGAGCTCATCAATCTCAAAGCTCTGAACTTCTCTTGGGCTGCCCAAAGGGCAAAGGTCCGTTGGCTTCGGGAGGGGTAGGAAAACTTGCAATTTCGATACAGCAAAATGAAGAGTAGAAGAGCAAAATGAAGAGTAGAAGGGGCTTCAATTCCTTGCGTCTGCTTGATGCTAATGGTGATCCTATTACTGACTCAAGCCTGCTTGCCGGGTCGATTATCAGACATTTCTCAGAGCTCTACAATAGGCCTCACAGCACCTCCCCGACATCCACCCCGGCTGGTCACAGCCTATCTCAAGAGACCGCCGCCGGCCTGATGAAAAACATCACGAAGGAGGAGATCGTCTGTGCTGTCAAGTCCTCTCCCCGTCACCAATCTCCTGGGCCTGATGGGTTGACTGCGGAATTGGTTATTGCTTGCTGGGATGTGTTAGGCAATGACTTTTGTAGAGCCATCAATTACGCCTTCTCCACGAGAAAGCTCCCCGATTGCGTCAAAGCAACGGCTATCACCCTCATCCCGAAGACGAAAAATGCAAATGCAGTCAAGGACTATAGGCCCATCTCTCTATGCAACTTCCTGTATCAGACCATCGCGAAGATTCTGGCAAACAGGCTTCAAACTAGAACCCCGGAGATCATCCATAACGCTCAGGCTGCGTTCATAAGAGGCAGACAGCTTTCGGACAACATTCGTTTAGCCATGGAGCTTGTCAACAAATTCAGTCACTCTTGTTCAAAGAAGGCCTTTGATGCAAATATTGATTCTATATCCAATTTGATTCGGTTGACAGAAATGCGCTTTATCACAGGCTTGCGGTGAAAGGCTTCCTTGACACTTTCATCGACTGGATCAGAATGTGCACCCAGGAAGTGAAGTTCTCTACGATGATTGATGGTGCTATTCAGGGTTCTTTCAGCTCCTCGCGCGGGCTTTCCTCTCTCCCCCTTTCTATTCCACATTTGGATGGATTCCCTTTCCTGTGCCTTGGATATGCTGGCTAAGGAAAACCAATTCAAGGCCATCCAAACTAGAAGCTTCTGTGTTAGCCATCTGATTTTTGCCGATGACTTCATCGCCTGTGGTAAGGCGGACCGTAGCACTATTCTGACCCTGAAGTCGGTGCTGAATGATCTTTCTTCTGAATTTGGGTTGGACATCAATAAAGACAAGAGCTCTATTATTCTCTCCAACAGTGTTCAGGATAGAACCCCCTGGCCAGCCTCCTTGGGTTTCCAATTGGTTCTCTTCCTATCACTGACTTGGGGCTTCCTCTATCCGCTCGTCCAATCTTGACAAGGGATTGCAGCAACCTTCTCCAAAGAGTCCAAGATCCAATTGGTGGATGGACTAACCGCTACCTCTCTCTTGCCGCCAGACTCCAACTGGTTCAAACTTCTATTTCAGGAATGCTCCATTTCTGGTGTCAAGCCTTCACGATCCCCAAGGCGGTGTTGCGACAAATTCACAGTATGTGCTCCCGTTTTCTATTGCATGGTTCTGTGGAAAGGAAATGGATCACGGTTGCATGGCGAGACATTTGCACCCCTAGACACCTTGGAGGCTGGGGCGCCCCGGATGCTATTCGGCTCAATCAGGCCTACAGTATCAGAGCTGCTTGGCTGATTCTCACCTCCGATGGGTTTTGGGCTTCCTGGATGCGCAGGAAATATCTTGCTCGCACCAATTTATGGAGTGTTTCTCGATCCTCTGGCTCAGCTGCTTGGAAGGCCATTTTGGCTGCTAGGGAGGACCTGCGGGCTCGCTGCATTTACAAGCTCGGCAATGGCAACACGTTTTCCTTCCTTCATGACCCATGGGTTCAAGGAAAAAGCATCCTTGACCTCTTGGGCATTCATGCTTATAATCTTGTGGAACGTCCCCACTCCCCAGCCAGCTGCTTCTGGAGGAACTATGGTTGGGTTGCCCACCCGGACATCATCAAAGTCATTTCCAATACCCGTCTCATCCCTGGGGAGGCTGATCACATTGATTGGAGGCTCGGCCCTGACTACTCCTTTCAATCCCTGTAGAATTCCCTTTTTGACGCCCAATCCATCATGGAGTTCACTAAGTTCATATGGTTCAAGAAATGCAAATCGAGATACAGCATCTACTTGTGGATGGCTTTCCGGGGCAAACTGAAAACCTCAGACATTATGGCCAATCTTGGGCTTGGCGCTGCCTTAGACTGTCTCTTTTGCGGGTCATCAAAGGAATCGCATGATCACCTCTTTTTTGGATGTTCATACTCCAAGGACACTCTCCAGAAGATCTTGCCGGGTACTGCTCAACTCCACCATCATCTATGCCTTCAGCAGCTAGCTACCTACCTGTCCAGCACCCACAATGACTCCAGAGAAAACAAGATTGCCCTGGGTATGATCGTTGACCACTTATGGAGGGAACGTAACAGGAGGCAATTCCAGGGCCAAAGTATGCCTTCCGGGGCACTTTCTGCTATGATTCACGCTGACTTGAAGATCGCATGTGCTTAGCTGTCTATGCCGCTTGCTTGATTCATCTGCAGTGCTCTTGTCAGTCTTTCTCTTCTCAAAGAGTGGATCCCTGACCAATTCGAGGATCACCTTTCCTGTTTGGTGCAGGCTGGAGTCTGTCTTAGACACTTCAATGGAAAGTCTGGCATCCATCCACTAGACTCCCGAAACTCGCCCAATAGACAGACCTCTTCCTTTTCGGTTTTGATGCCTTGGCGGCAACTCGGATATGAGATCCTTCTCATCTGTCAACGGAAAAGAGGATCAGTGCAAAGAGTCCTATGCTGATGAGACTAGGGCGCTTGAGAGAACTACGGAAGAGCTCCGCTATCACCTCAGAGAACGATTTTGGACCAAACAGAGATTTCCCTACGCAACGGGAGTTCAGAAAAGGCAGAGTGGTGAACACGAGTGAGAAAGGTAGGGTTCAAAAGACATCAAAACAGAGAATCAGCTTCGCACCTCATGTGGCATCTGGAAAATGAGGTAGCGTCAGATTGGAAGTCAAATGAGACACTGGTGGGTAGGGAAGGTATAGTAGTGTTCAACCCTGGTGTGATATGAGAGACAGATGTGGCCCTTTATGAGTCAGGGGAATCGAGTTGTCCTGCCTCTCTAGTCTCACTCGACCAAAGAGTAGTAACCACCGAGAGTGCCGTGGGAAATGCCATTTCAGAACCGGGTGAGGAGGAGGAAGAATCAGTCTTCTGATTCTTCTGCTTCAAAAACAGATGGGCGCGAAGCGTAGCCGGAAAGATCATATCTTCTTGGGATGTCTCTCGGCCAAGCTCCATTTAGAGTGGTCCCATTGAGTATGCTATAGAATGAGGTAGAAGGCACCTAGCGCCCCGGGCAGAGAAGCCACCAGCGAATATCTCATCAAGAATCGTACTCACGAACCAAAACCAACGAAGCCAAGCCAAGGAAGACTACGCTACGCAAGGTGTCTACGCTGGCTCCATCCATATCTCCTGAAATCCGGATCTCCATTCGGACGGTTCACCCGCCCAACCTCGACAGAGACCCCTAGTTCTAGCTATCGATGACAGTGCTATATACCTCAGGCTGCCTGATTCATTCGAAAGAGTTCCCGATCGGGATCAGCGGTCTCTGAATTCTCTGTTTTCCAAAAGATGGGCTTGGCATCCCGGTGAGGACAGATTGGGTAGCAATTAGACTCTTGTATGGAATTCATCCACTTTGAAGCTTCTCCTTTCCTATTCTTGATCAAATGAGGAATCCTGCGCAAGCTTCGACTCAGTCGCAGCCGCACCGACCAATCTTGATGACACAAGGGTGGTCCCATTACGGTGGATTGGGAATCTGACATCAGGTTCAGGTAGATCCCGCTCTTTGGTCAATGGTGAGCCGGGGAGAGAAAACAGGGAATTCCAATCCGAAGAGGCGAGACGAGAGGCCGTAGGTGAGAATCCGGCTTTGAACTGGATGTCACAAACTCAAGGGAAGTGGGCACCTGGTGGAATATGCGAGCTGTAATGACCAGAGATTGGCCGTGAAGCTGCCATGACCATAGGTAGGAAGAATGAGCACTTTTCGACACAAACAAAAGAGAGCTATTGTAGGAAGTGGGCTCTTTGCTCCTTCCCAGATCGGACTAGCTTCGTAGTTCCGTGGATTCGAACGAAGTGGTTCCAACGAACCAGGTCAGGTATGAAGCAGCATTAGCCTCAGAATCCACATCTGAATCCGCATCCGATTGCTTCATATGAATCAGACAAAGCAGCTGAGGCACCCCAAGCGGCAGAAGAGGAAACTCCTGTTTCCAGGATTCCAGAACGAGGTCAGCCTGACCCGCAAGCAAGGGGGCTTGAGCCTGTTGGATAGAGGTGCAGAGTTGGGTGAAGGTTTGAAGACGCCCGCCCTCACTACTCGGAAGACAGAGTCAGGTGCTAGAGCAAGGTCTTGAGAGTCAGCTCGTCCCTGGCGCGAATCAGTCCATTCTTGAACCAGCTAATCCGCCATCCAGTATAGAGTCAGCAAAGAGTTCTGGTGCCCGACCAGAGTCAAGTTGTAGTTCTCCTTCCTACCGAACAGGTTGGAAAGTATCTGAGGCTGAAAGCCGAGGATGGGAAGATGGTTGACCCAGAATTGACATCAGACAGACGGCCCAACTTCATCACCAAAGGAAGGAAGCGCTTTGAATCTTGTCTTGTTAGACAGATCCGGCTACCCAAGATTTCGAATCACAAACAAAGCGAGGAGAGCGGTCTACAAGAGTCAGCGAATGGCACCCGCTGACTAAAGAAAAGAAGTCTTGAATATATTATCTCCCGTTGGCCGTTCCCTCTGATCAAAAAGAAGGGTTGACTTTCCTTATGTGAAAAAAGAAGGGTGTACTTTCCTTTTTTCTTCCGTTCTCTTTCAATCAAGAAAGCAAGGCTCTCCCAAGGCATGTGTTGCACATGAACCCCTTTTTGACATGCTTGGTGCATACCTCGTCCATCCACTAAGATGAACCTCCCCTATTGTGCACCCCTCCTGACTATGCTTTCCTGAGAGTGATGAGCTAGTCGTGAGGTCCCTTTATTGTGACACCTTTCAAGGTTCGATATCGAGACTATTCTGACTCCCTGGTTGAGTAGTCAGAATGAATCAATAGTGCATTTGGAAATGAAACAAAACAATAGTATGGAAAAGCGCTTCATGACATGAGTGATAGGGGGTGTACTTCTTTTTTCTTCTTCTTTTTTCTTCTTCTTTTTGAAAACAAAAAAAAAAGCAAATCTATCTTGAATCAAAACAACAACGATGGGAAAAGAGAGTCAAGCACTTTTTCGAAAATCAAACTCATTTCCAAAAAAGGAGCTCACTTTTGTTCTGTATCTTCAGAGCACACGCCACGCAAAAGCAGGAACACAGGCTACGCACAAAAGACGACCTGGAACAGAACGCGGCAAACACTTCCCCTATATGTCAAGGATCACCGCCTGGGCCTACAACTCTGATGAAATCTATACACCACCCCTGGCCACCCCCCAGTCACCCAGGCGGGGATTCATCACTGGCTAGTGCTTTTCAAAGAACAGAACTGATGAAACTCATTTGAGCGGCCGGGCACCAATTGATGCCTTCCAATTCCAATAGAATATCTCATCTGAGACCACTTTCTTATTATATAATATATCAGCTCGTTACTTCTCCAAGTTAGCTGATCGGAGAAAAAGTCAAAGTTCTAGTCGTCAAAGGGCAAAGGCTGAGAAAGCGAGCTTCTCTTCTTCTTCTGACCTAGATTGATGTGATGATGACCTCACTACTAGGAACTAGAAGCAAGCTGCTTCTTCTTCTTCGAAACCCGGTGCTGCTTCTTTTTCTTTGATTCTGAACCGGGCCCCGGCCACCCGAAGTTTCGGATTTCATGAGTTCCGCTGTTCGTTGAGGAAGAAGGAAAGGAGGCACCGCCGAGGAGACGATGAAGTCGAAGCTAGACTCTAATAGCTGAGCCTCAATCTCATATCTAATCTAATAGAAAGAAGTCGTCGAAGAACTAGCTTGCCTCATACGTCAAAAAACCTCCTACCCAAGACCAGACCCGAGACTTCATGAAACTGATGATACTATGAAGCTCTTAGTTATTAGCTACGAGAGGCCCTCAGGCTGAGCTGTCAAGCGAAGGCAACTTGTTGGTGAGCTTTGAGAAAAGCGAAGTTCAAAGAGTGATGCTCGTTATGAACGTATGAACGGGAGGTCTCAAAGAGTGAGCCCGTAGGGCGAAGGTAGTTGACTTGTGAGCCTGTCCTCGCCTATAGGCTCACTACGGTCCGTAGTTCTGCTTCCTAGTCTCGACGTCCGTCTCGTCAACGTTGTTGCTTCGACTAGCGTCGTACGTCTTGTCACTCAAGTTCGACTAACGGCTCGACATTGTTCGACTCTCGTCTCACATTACATTGCCATTGCCTTCGCAGGCGAGGTCAAAGAGTGAGCCCGCAAGGGCGAATGAAAGGAACTTCAGAATCCAATCTGTCTAGCACTTCGGAAACTTTGGTCCGGAGGAACTGAGGTGGTACAGTGAGCCGTTAGGCGAACAATCGAATTTCCGGAAAGCTGGCCACAATATGATTTTTCAACTCCTCTGCTTGCCCCTCTGCTTGAATTGAAGAGGATTCCGGACGGAAGCTTTTGTTCTCAGTCTCAGTCAAGTCTAAGGAACGTCTTCAACGGGAGTCAACTCGAAACGACTTGAACGGAAGCCAACTCGAGACGACTTGAACTCTTGCTTGGCACTTTGGACCAGGGGAGTCACCTTTTTTCCAACCTTCTGTCGAAGCAAGGGCCTTTCCAACCTTAGTGGAACCTGCCAACCAAGTTTTGTTAGGGAGCCGGGGAGTCGAGTCACTACCTTGGTGTGCTTGGCGCGCGCCGCTGTCTCACCGGCGGGGGTTGGGGTTTCCCCCGGGGGTGGCAGTTTCCCCCGCTAATCAGAAAGGAGATTGACGCCCACCATTGGTTCCTACCATATGTATACACAGTGGGCAGAGGCAACGCAAGGCAGAGTAGGCCCACCAAGCAGTCAGGGGCGGGGGAACAATCTCTTCCTGAGTCCTGAAGGGAAAACTGAAAGGAAAGTCAGTTACTGATTGGAATTCTGAGTTCTCGATGGGGGAAGTTTCAGTTGTGAGCTTCTTCTGAAAAAGAGTCAAAACAATTCAATGAAAAAGCTTTGCGTCAAGCGTAGGCTGAGGACCAAGCTCTGTCGGAGCTGAAAGCGGAGGCGGAGGGACAAGATTGAATGAGTTCCGTTCCCCCCTCCCGGTAGGAGACTACCACCCATGAGCCTGACTTCATGTTCCCCAATAGCTCAGCGGTCAAGCAAGCCGGTCTTCCCTTTGCTTCTTCGAGACTTCGTTCAGTTGCTACCGCCCTTTTCTGACTTATCGAAAGCTCCACTGCCAAATTCATGGAATTCTGCCCGAGGAGACAGGACAAGCGAATTCTCTAATCTGACTCAAAAATCGAAGTTCAAGATT
>JAIUJO010000788.1:72500-75908 GCA_023846275.1 Vanilla planifolia
ATTCTATAGGAATTGCATCTGCACTTCACATCAACACAAGCGTAAACCGGACTTGAGCACCTCAATGCCCCAAAATTCCAATGTGTTCAAGGCACGTTACGAGTCGAAAAACGAGAAGAGACTCTTGAGATGAGAGACGAGCCCCAACAACCAAAACATTTCACAATCAGTTGAGGGGGTAGCTGGACCTGCTGAGAGTTACAGCAGTGGGTTGGGCGTAGAAAGAAAGCCAAGCCAGGCCTCGCTCTCGAATGAAATGAAAGAAAGGGGGGCCGGGGCACAATATGGGGAACTTCATCTTTTGAGATGGGGGCCCCCTTTTGGGAACTATACTATGGGGAACGAAGGGGAACTATAGAATATCTCAAATCAGGGACATTAGCCTTGTCCCAAAGGGAAGCTCGCCGAGTTCGACGTCAGTCAGCCAGATATGAAATATGGAATTGGATATAGAAGGTCTTTCCTTCAACCTTGACTCGGTTGCCTACACCCGAGTGAAGCAACCTTGGTATTAGAGGCAATCCACCTCGGGGGGAGTACGGTAGCCACTCAGCAGGAAGAACACGGCTATCAAGGTGATTAGACAAGTACTAGCCAACCTGACATCAAGATGCTATGGAATATGCTCAAAAATGCCACAAATGTCAGATTCATGCAAGCTCACTAAGGCAACCTGCAGAGATGCTCCGGCCAAGAATTAGATCATGGCCTTTCGTTGTTGGGGGCATGGACTTTTTGGGCCCATTCCCACCAGCTAAAGGTAATCGGAAACACCTATTGGTCCTCGTGGATGACTTTACGAAGTGGATCGAGGCCAAGGCAGTTGTCCAGCAAACCACCGCAGAGGTCAAAAAGTTTCTATGGGGGGCCGGGGCTGAGAGATAGGTAATGTCACGACCGTTGCTGGTCATATGTATAGAACTCACCTTCGGCTTGTTCTTTAGAGTGCTGAGGTAGCACTTTCTCGATTTTCAGAGATCACCCCGTTATCGTCACGATGCCCGATGGTGTAGGGAACTTGAAGCATCAGTTGTCGAAGGGATGAACTTCTTCAGGGTGGTCCTCCCTAGAATAACATTGTATGCTGATGAAGCTTTGAGGACCAGGAAATCCGTCATATGCATTACAGTCAAGAGCCCTTTTCTGTCCCCAGTGTGAGAGGCAAGGTAATGCTGCCTTCAGGTCGGACCACCTCCCCCGAGAAGCCTATCAGTGCTCCGACACATGGAAGGAGTAGATCTCTCTTGATCCCCATCTTCTCGAAAGCACTGAATCAGAGAATATCCGCCGAGCTTCCCGTGTCGACGAGCATCCTCCTCACCTCAGCATTAGCTATCTGTCCCGTAATGACTATGGCATCGTCATACGGGTTACCGAGAGGAGGGAGGTCATCAGCATGGAAAGTGATGGGCATCTCGTCAGCTGGGCTCTTTGATGCCTCTGACCACAGAGGCTGTCTCAAGGGCTCGTAGAGTGGAGGGTCTCGAGAAGGCCAGCCTCCCGCCTGAAATGACATCAATGATATTGATAGGCGCCTTCCCCTTGTCGGTCAGAGAAGAGGGGCCAGCCGGTGCAGTTTCTTGAGGAAGTGAATATTGTGACTCTTCAAGAGCTTTTGGCTTTGGCTCGTGATGTGCCTCTTCTCCCTTCTTGAGGCGGAACTTCTGAAGACGCCCTTCTTTGAGGAGTCTTTCAATGAGACCCTGTAGTCCCCTGCATTCCGAGGTATCGTGCCCGTGATCCTCATGATATTTGCAGTAACGGCTGCGATCTCGATTCTCTGGTGCAGCCTTCATAGGTGGCGGCTTCACATACCACCCCTTCTCCTTGATTGCAGCCAAAACTTCCACGGGCGGACGATTCAGAGGGGGGGCCCCCCATTTGTCAGTGGTGACTTCTGAAGTGGACATCAACGGCGGAGCAGGTTGGTTGGTTCGTGGCGGCTGCTGTCGTGGACGATACCCCTGATGAAAGTCTCGGGGTGGCATGGCCATCTTTCCTCACTCAGAGAAAGGATGGATTGAGGAGTGGGTTTCCCGAATCTGAAGGTGGTGGTCTCACTTTCGAAGATCAAGAATCCCCCTTCAGAAAGACATCGATAAACACTCAAGGAAATCGATTTTCTTTTGAAGTGAAGTATCTTCAAAGAAAAGAAATGAGGAACCAATTGAGTTCAAGTAACCCACTCACTCAATAAAGCACTACAGCAGTGCTAATTACGGGCAGGGCGGTATCTCCCCTAACGGGATTTTGGCTTCTTGATTACCGAAATCGAAGACTCGAACCAGATCTCAATAACGATCAGAGAAGAGCGAGCTGGTTTCTGCATAAGGGACAGGCTTTTCTGCCTCTGAATCCCCAAAAGAAGGCCGCCTAGTGGTCGGCGAGTCCACCAGGAATCAGTCCGGAAGAACAGTTAGTCCACATTTCGAGATTTTGGTTGATGTTCAGTGGCTCGAAATCAAAGACTATACTCCACCATAAAGAGAGGCTCTACAAGACCTCCGGTGAAAGGGTCTCTGAGTACGATGAAAGCGCTGACCGGGGGCCGGGGCCCCCTTTGGGGAACTAGAGATGTGATAGAATACCCAATGGTGTGGGCCGAATGTCCCAGGATCAATGCCATTTTCATCCTTGTCCAGTAGGCCACTCTCAACTCTCAGTCACACTCTCAGTGAGTGGGATTCTGAGTGGCCTCTTTAGGGAAAAGAATCCAAAATCCAAAGGTTGCCTTAGATTCAAGTCCAGGAACTGAAAAAGATGGGTAGAAAACTCTCCGTCCTTGAATGTAGAGAGGCCCTAATATCCGATTCAGGCTATCCTGGCTCGGGAAGTTCACTCTTTCAGTTGCTGTTCCGGGAAAGGAGTCGTGCCTCTATCGTCAAAGAAGTAGTTGATCCCGGTGAAAGGTCGCGAAGAGGATAGATCTTTTCACAGCAGAAAAGGAAAAGACTGATCTGAGACCATAGCCATAGTCTAGTTACGATTTCAGGGCTTAGATAGACCGGAGTTCTTTCCAGAAGTTTCATAGTGGCCCTCGATCGAGTCAGTGGTCTCTTGCCAATTCTGATCCGGTATGCAGCGGGGTTCTTTCCCTTATAGCCTGAGCCTGCTACTATGGTGTGTGGTTTCAGAGCGTTCCTAGCGTTCTGTCCTGCATCAGATTTGGGTATCAGAGCGAAGGTTGAACTTAGGTCAATTTAGGATTTGCTTGGAACATTCATCTTGTGTGATGTTGCATGTGAACACGAAGAGGCACTAGATATAGGATCACATCACCCAGCATAGCATGAATCCATCATCTTCAATGGAGTCTCGGAACTGAGAAGAGCGATTTGAGGAACTTCAGGGAACCGTCACTACAGATATCAATGATATGAAGTCGAGGTTAGATGACATCATGGTTCT
>JAIUJO010002379.1:0-2500 GCA_023846275.1 Vanilla planifolia
GAAGAAGATGAAGGAGAAGAAGAGGAAGAAATGGAAGAAGAAGAAGAAGAGGAAGAAGAAGAAGAAGAAGAGAAGAACAAGTAGAAGAAGAAGACGAAGAAGTTTAAGAAGAAAAAGAAGAAGAAGAAGAAGATGATGATGATGATGACGAAGAAGATGAAGAAGAAGATGTAGAAGAAGAAGAAGAAGAAGAAGAAGATCAAGACGAAGTGAAGAAAAAGAAAAAGAACAAGAAGATGATGATGATGAAGAAGAAGAATAATAAGTAGTAGAAGAAGAAGAATCATAAGATGGAGAAGAAGGAGAAGAAAAGGAAGAAGAATAAAAAGAAGAAAAAGAAGAAGAAGAAGAAGAAGAAGAAGAAGGAGAAGAAGAGAAGAAGGAGATGAAGAACAAGATGCAGTAGAAGAAGAAGAAGAAGAGGGAGAAGAAGAAGAAGAAGGAGAAGAAGAAGAAGTAGAAGGAGAAGAAGAAGAAGTGGAAGAAGAAGAAGCAGAAGAAGAGGAAGAAGTAGAGGAAGAAGAAGAGGAAGAGGAAAAAGAATAGGAGGAAGAAGAAGAAGTGGAAGAAGAAGAAGAAGAAGTGGAAGAAGAAGAAGAAGAAGAAGAGGACAAAGAAGAAGAGGGAGAAGAAGAAGAAGAAGAAGAAGAAGAAGAAGAAGAGGAAGAAGAAGAGGATGAAGAAGAAGTAGAAGGAGAAGAAGAAAGAAAAGAAGAAGAAGAAGAAGATGATGAAAAAAAGAAGGCTAAATAAGAAAAGGAAGAAGAAGAAGAAGAAGAAGAAGAAGAAGAAAAAGAAGAAGAAGAAGAAGAAGAAGATAAACAAGAAGAAGAAGACGAAGAAGTTTAAGAAGAAAAAGAAGTAGAAGAAGAAGATGAAGATGATGATGATGATGATGATGATGATGATGATGAAGAGGAAGAAGAAGAAGAAGATGATGAAGAAGAAGGGAGAAGAACAACAACAAGAAGAAGAAGAAAAATAGGATGAAGACAAAGAAGAAAAAGAGGAAGAAGAAGAGGAAAAAGAAGAAGATGAAGAAGAAAAAGAAGAAGATGAAGAAGACGAAGAAAAAGAAGAAGAAGACGAAGAAGAAGATGAAAAAGAAGAAAAAGAAGATGAAGAAGAAGTTAAAGAAGAATAAAAAAAGGTGGAAGCAAATGGCAATGATGACGAAGAAGAGGAACAAGAAGAAGAAGAAGATGAAGAGGATCAAGAAGAAGAAGACGAAGAAGAAGAATAAGAAGTAGAAGAAGAAAATGATGATGACAAAGAAGATGAAGAAGAAAAAGAAGAAGTAGAAGAAAAAGAAGAAGGAGAAGAAGAAGACGAAGAAGTTGAAGAAGAGAAGAAGCAGAATAAAAAGTTTAAGAAGAGCAAGGAAAAGAAGAAGTAGTAGTAGAAGAAGTAGAAAAAGAAGAAGAAGAAGCAGAAGAAGAAGAAGAAGAAGAAGAAGAAAAGAGAAGAAAGAAGAAGAAGAATAATAAGAAGAAGAAGAAAAAGAAGCAAAAGAATCAGAAGAGAAAGAAGTGGAAGAGAAGAAGAAGAAGAGGATGAGAAGATAATGAAGAGAAAGAAGAATAAGCAGAAGAAGACTAAGAAGAAGAAGAAGAAGAAGAATAAATGGAAGATGAAGAAGAAGAAGAAGAGGGAGATGATGAAGAAGTAGAAGAAGAAGAAGAGATGAAGAAGAGGAAGAATGTGAGAAGGAGTAAGCAGATGTCAACGACGATGAAGAAGTGGAAGAAGAAGAAGAACAAGGAGATGAAGAAGAAGAAGAAGAAGAAGAAGAAGCAGAAGAGGAAGAGGAAGAGGAAGAAGAAGAAGAAGAATAAGAAGAAGAAGGAGTGGAAGTAGTTGTAGCAAAAGAAGAAGTAGAATGAGAAGAAGAAAAAGAAGAAGAACAAGAAGATGAATATAAAGATGGAGAAGAAATAGCAAAAGAAAAAGAAGAAGAAGAAGAAGTAGAGGAAAAAAGAAGGAAAAGAAGAAGAAGAAAAATGTAGAGAATTAGAAGAAAAAGAGGAAGAAAAAGTAGAAGAAAAAGAAGCATAAGAAGAAGAAGAAGAAGAAGAAGAAGAAGAAGAAGAAGAAGAAGAAAAGAAAGAAGAGGAAGAAAAAGAAGAAGAGAAAGAACAAAAAGAAGAACAAGTAGAAGAAGATGAAGAAAAAGAAGTAGTAGAAGAAGAAGTAGAAGAAGAAGAAGTGGAAGATGAAGAGGATGAAGAAGAAGAAGTAGAAGAAGAAGAAGTGGAGGAGGAGGACGAAGAAGAAGAAGTATAAGAAAAAGATGAAGAAGATGGTGAAGAGGAAGCAGTGGAAGAACTTTTAGAAGAAGAAGAAGAAGCAAAAGGAGACAAAGATGAAGAAGAATAAGAAGATGATGATGACGGTGAAGAAGAAGAGGAAGAAAAAGAAGAAGTAAAAGAAGTAGAACAAGAAAAAGAAGAAGAAGATAAAGAAGAAGTAGTAGCAGAAGAAGATGAAGAAGATGACGAAT
>JAIUJO010002379.1:5000-7500 GCA_023846275.1 Vanilla planifolia
TGTAGAAGAAGAAGAGAAAGATGATGAAGAAGAAGAAAAAGAAGTAAAAGAAGAAGAAAGAAAAGAAGAAGTGGAAGTAGTAGAAGAAGAAGAAGAGGAAAATAAAGAAGAAGAAGAATAAGGTGAAGAAGAGAAGAAGAAGAAGAAGTAGAATAAGAGAAGTAGAAGAAGAAGAAGTAGAATAAGAGAAGTAAAAGAAGAAGAAGTAAAAGAAGTAGGTGAAAAAGTTGAAGGAGATGGAGCAGAAGTAGATGAAGAAGAAGAAGAGAAAGGGAAAGAGGAGGAAGAAGAAGTAGCAGAAGAAGAAAAAGAAAAAGAAGAAGTAGTAGTAGTAGTAGAAGAAGTAGAAGAAGAAGAAGAAAAAGAAGGGGAAGAAGAAGTAGAAGAAGAAGTAGAAGTAAAAGAAGAAGAAGTAGAGGAAGAAGAAGAAGAACAAGAGGATAAAGTTGTAGAAGAAGGAGAAGCATAAGAAGAAGAAGAAGAAGAAAAAGAAGTAGAAGAAGCAGTAATAGAAGAAGAAGTAGGAGAAGAAGTAGTAGTTGTTGGAGAAGAGAAGAAGAAGAAGAATAGGTAGAAGAAGAAGAAGTAGTAGTAGTAGTAGTTGAAGAAGAAGAACAAGAAGATTTAGAAGAACAAGATGAAAAAGAAGAAGAAGATGCAAAAGAAGTTGAAGAGGAAGAAGAAGAAGAAGAAGAAGAAGAAGAAGAAGTAGAAGTAGAAAAAGTAGTACAAGAAGAAGAAGAGGAAGAAGAAAAATTAAAAGAAGAAGACGAAGAAGAAAATGTTTTACAAGAAGAAGAAGATGAAGAAGAAGAAGAAGAAGAAAAAAAGAAGAAGAAAAAGACTAAGCAGAAGAAGTAGTAGTAGTCGTTCAAGAAGAAGAAGAAGAAGAACAAGAGGAAGAAGAAAAAGAAGAAGAAGACGAAGAAGTAGTAGTTGTAGAATGAGAACAACAACAACAAGACATAGAAGAAGAAGATGAAAAAGAAGAAGAGGAAGAAGAAAAAGAAGAAAAAGTTGTAGAAAAATAAATAGTAGTGGTAGTTCAAGAAGTAGAAGAAGAAGAAGAAGAGGAAGAAGAAGAAGAAGAAGAAGAACAAGAAGTAGTTGTAGAAGAAGAACAACAAGAAGATGAAGAAGAAGAATATCAAAAAGAAGAAGAAGAAGAAGAAGAAGAAAAATAAGAAGAAGAAGAGGAAGAAGAAGAAGAAGTTTAATAGGAAGAAGAGAAGAAGAAGAAGAAGAAGAAGAAGAGAAGTAGTAGAAGAAGAAGAAGAAGAAGAAGAAGAAGAAGTATAAGAAGATGATGAAAAAGTAGTAGAAGAAGATGGAGAAGTAGAAGAAGAAGAAGAAGAGGAAAAGGAAGAAGATGAAGTAGTAGAAGAAGAAGAAAAAGAGAAAGAAAAAGAAAAAAGAAGTAGTAGTAGAAGAAGAAGAAGGAGAAGGGGAGGAAGAAGTAGAAGTAGTAGAAGTAAAAGAAAAAGAAGAAGTAAAAGAAGAAGAAGTAGAATAATAATAATAAGAAGGGAAAAAAGTTGTAGAAGAAGTAGAAGAAGAAGAAGAGGAAGAAGAAGAAAAAGAAGTAGAAGTAGTAGAAGAAGAAGAAGCAATATGCGAAGAAGTAGTAGCTATCCAAGAAGAAGTAGAACAGGAGGAAGAAAAAGAAGCTGAAGAAGCAGTAGTAGTAGTAGTTGAAGAAGAAGAACAGGAAGATTTAGAAAAAGAAGATGAAAAATAAGAAGAAGAAGATGAAAAAGAAGACAAAGAGGAAGAAGAAGAAGAAGAAGAGGAAGTAGAAGAAGGGGAAGAAGGAGAAGGAGATGATGATGAAGAAGAAGAAGAAGAAAAGAAGAAGAAGAAGAAGAAAAGAAGAAGTAGAGAAGATCAAGAAGAAGAAGAAGAAGAAGAAGGAGAAGGAGAAAAAGAAGTTGTGGTAGAAGAGGAAAAAGTAGTAGTAGTAAAAGAAGAAGAAGAAGAAGAAGAAGATGAAGAAGTAGTAGAAGAAGAGGCAGAAGAAGAAGTAGAAGAAGAAGAAGAATAATAAGTTAAAGAGGAAGATGCGAATGATGAAGAAGAAGAAGAAGAAGCAAAAATAGTAGTAGAAGAAGAAGAAGTAGAAGAAGAAAAAGGAGAAAAAGAAGTGAAAGAAGAAGAACAAGAAGAAGAGATAGTAGTTATAGTAGTAAAAAAACAAGAAGAATAAGAAAAAGAGGAAGAAGAAGAAAAAGAAAAAAAAGATGAAGAAGCAAAAAAAGAAGAAGAAGATGTTGAGGAAGAAAAATAAAAGAAAGAAGAAGGAGAAGAAGAAGAACAAGAAGAAGAAGATGAAAAGATTAGGAAGAAGAAGAAGAAGAAGAAGAAGTAATAGTAGTAGTACAAGAAGAAGAAAAAGAATTCGAAGAAGAAGATGATGATGATGATGACGATAAAGAAGAACAAAAAGATGTAGTAGTAGTAGTATTAAAGTAGAAGAAGAATAATAAGAATAAGAAGAGGAAGA
>JAIUJO010002379.1:12500-17500 GCA_023846275.1 Vanilla planifolia
TAGTAGTCGTAGTTGTAGAAGAAGTAGAAGAAGAAGAACAACAATAAGAAGTAATCATAGAAGTAGATGAAGGTGAATGAGAAGAAGAAGAAGAAGAAGGAGAATGAGAAGAAAAAGAAGTACAAGTAGTCGTAGTTGTAGTAGTATTTGTAGTAATAGTTGTATAACAAGAAGAAGTAGTAGAAGAAGAAGAAGAAGATGATGAAGGAGAAGGAGAAGAAGTGGAAGAAAAAGAAGAAGAAGAAGACGAAGAAGAAGAAGAAGAAGATGAAGAAAAAGAAGATAAAGAAGAAGAAAGAGGAGGAGAAGAAAAAGAATAGTAAGAAAAATAAAAAGTAGAAGAATAAGTAGAAGATGAAGAAGAAAAAGTAGTAATAATAATAATAGTAGTAAAAGAAGAAGAAGAAGAAGAAGAAGAGAAGTAGTAGAAGAGGAAGAAGATGAGAAAGTAAAAGAAGAAGAAGATGAAGAAGGAGAAAAAGAAGAAGAAGAAGAATAATAAGGAGATCGAAAAGAAGAAGAAGAAAATGACAATGATTATTAAGAAGAAGAAGAACAAGAAGTAAGAGAAGTAGATGAAGTAGAAAAAGAAGAAGATGATGATGATGATGACGATGAAGAAGAAGAAGTAGTAAAAGAAGAAGAAGAGGAAGGAAAAGAAGTAGAAGAAGAGAAAGAAAAAGAAAATGATGATGATGAAGAAGATAAAGAAGAGAAAAAGCAGTAAAAGAAGTAGAAGTAGAAGAAGAAGAAGAAGAAAAAGATGTTGAAGAAGAAGAAGAAGAAGCAGATGTAGAAGAAGTAGAGGAAGAAGAAGAAGAAGAAGAAGAAGGAGCAGGAGGAGAAGAAGACGATGAAGAAGATGATGATGATGAAGAAGAAGAACAAGAAGTAGTGGATGAAGAAAAAGAAGAAGAAGAAGAAGAAAAAGTGAAGAAGTAGAAGAAGAAGAAGTAGAAGTAGTAGTGGAAGGAAGAGATGGAGAAGAAGTACTAGTAGTAGTAGAAGTAGTAGGAGAAATAGAAGAAGTAGTAGTAGAAGAAGAAGAAGAAAAAGAAGTAGTAATACTAGTAGTAGTAGTAGTAGTAGTAGTAGTAGTAATATAAGAGGAAGAGGAAGAAGAAGAAGAAGAAGAAGCAGAAGAAGAAGACGAAGAAGAAGAAGACGAAGAAGAAGAACAAGAAGAAGATGAAGCAGAAGAAGAAGAGGAACAAGAAGTAGATGAAGTAGAAGTAGAAGAAGAAGAAGAAGAAGAAAAGGAAGAGGAAGAAGAAGAAGATGTAGTAGTAGTAGTATTAGTAGAAGAAGAAGTAGAAGAAGAAGAAGAAGAAGAAGAAGAGGAAAAAGAAGAAGAAAAAGAAGATGAAGAAGAAGGAGAAGGAGAACAAGAAAAAAGTGAAGAAGAAGAAGAAATAAAAGAGCCAGAAGAAGAAGTAGAAGAAGAAGAAGAAGAAGAAGAAGAAGAAAAACAAGAAAAAGAAGAAATTGTAGTAGAAGTAGAAGAAGAAGAACAAGAAGAAGCAGAAGTGGTAATAGTATTAGTGGTAGTTGTAGTTGTATTAGAAAAATAAGTAGTAGAAAAAGAAGAAGATGAAGTCAAAGATTAAGATGAAGAAGAGGAAGATGAAGAAGAAGTAGAAAAAGAAGATTAGAAGAACAAGAAGGTGAAGAAGAAGAAGTAGGAGAAGATGAAGAAGAAGTATTTGTAGTAGAAAAAGAAAAAGAAAAAGAGGAACGTGAAGAAGAAGAACTAGAAAAAGGAGGAGAAGAGAAGATAAAGTATTAGAAGAAGAAGATGAAAAAAAAGTAGAAGAAGAAGAGGAAGAAGAAGAAGAAGAAGAAGGAGAAGAAGAAGGAAAAAAAGAAGCAGAAGAAGAAGAAGAAGAAGAAGAAAAAGAAGGAGAAGGTGAAGTAGAGGTAGAAGGGGAAGAAGAAGAAGAAGAATTAGTAGAAGACAAAGAAGAAGAAGAAGGTGAAAAAGAAGTAGGAGAAGAACAAAAGGAGAAGAAGAAGAATTAAGAAGAAAAAAAGAAGAAAACGAAGATAAAGAAGTAAAGGAGGAAGAAGAAGAAAAAGAAGAAGTTGAAGAAGAAGAAGAACAAGAAGAAGAAGAAGAAGTGGAAGTAGTAAAAAAAGAAAAAGAACAATTAGAAGAAGTAGAAGAAGAAGAAGAAGAAGAAGAAGAAGATGATGATGATGATTATGATGAAGAAGAAGCAAAAGAAGAAGAAGTAGAAGAAATAGAAGAAGAAGAAGAAGTAGGAGAAGAATAAGAAGAAGACGAAGAAGAATTAGAAGAAGAAGAAGAAGATGATGTAGAAGAAGAAGAAAAACAAGAAGAGCAAAGAGAAGAAGAAAAAGAAGAAGAACAAGAGTAAGTAGATGGAGAGGAAGAGAAAGAAGGAGAAGTACTGGAAGAAGAAGAAGAAGTAATAATAGTAGTAGTAGAAGAAGAAGAAGAAGAAGAAAAAGAAGTAGAAGATGAAGAAGAAAATAGTAAGAGGAAGAACAATAACAAGTAGTGGAAGAAGAAGAAGAAGAAGAAGAAGAAAAGTGAAGAAGTAGTAGAAGAAGAAGAAGAAGAAGAAGAAGAAGGAGAAGAAGAAGAAGAAGAAGAAGTTGAAGAAGTAGAAGAAGAAGGAGACGAAGTACAAGATGATGATGATGAAGAAGAAGAAGAAGATGATGATGATGATGATGATGAAGAAGATGAAGATGAAGGAGAAAAGGAAGAAGAACTAGAAGAAGGAGAAAAGAAAGAAGGAGATGATCATGAAGAAGAAGAAAAAGGAGAAGAAGAAGAAGAAGAAGAAGTTGAAGAAGAGAAGAAGAAGAAGAAGGGGAGGAAGAAGAAGAAGAAGGAGAAGAAGAAGAAAAAGAAGAATAAGAAGAAGAAGAAGAAGAAGAGGAAGATATATTAATAGAAAAAGAAGAAGAAAAAGTATAAAGAAGAAGAAGAAGAAGAAGAAGAAGTAGAAGAAGAAGAAGAGGAAAAAGAAGAAGAATAATAAGAAGAAGGTGATGGAGAATAAGAAGAAAAAGAAGTAGTAGAACAAGAAGAAGGACAAGGAGGAGAAGAAGAAGAAGAAAAAGAAGTAGTAGTAGTTGTTGTAGTAGAACAAGAAGAATAAGAAGAAGAAGAAGAAGAAGAAGAGGTAGTAGTAATTCTATTAGTAGTAATAATAATAGTAGTAGAAGAAGGAGAAGAAGAAGAAGAAGATGAAGAAGAAGTAGAATAAGAAGAAGAAGAAGTCAAAGATGGAGGACAAGAAGATGAAGAAGAAGAAGGAGAAGTAGAAGAAGAAGTAGTAGTAGTAGTAGTAGTAATAGAAGAAGAAGAAGAAGAATAAGAAGAAGAAGATGGAGAAGAGAAGAAGTAGTAGAAGAAAAAGATGGTGAAAAAGAAGTTGAATAAGAAGTAGAGGAAGAAGAACAAGAAGAAGAAGAGAAGAAGAAAAAGAAGAAGCAGAAGATGAGCAAGAAGAAGAAGTAGAAGTAGTAGGAGGAGGAGAAGAAGAGGAAGAAGAAGAAGAAGATGAAGTAGATAAAGACGAAGAAGAAGGAGAAGAGGAAGGAGAAGAAGAAAAAGAAGATGAACAAGGTGAAGAACTAGAAGAAGAAGAAGACAAAGAAGTAGAGGAAGTAGAATAAGAAGAAGCATAAGAAGAAGAAGAAGAACAAGAGAAAGAAGAAGTAGAAGCAGAAAAAGAAGAAGAAAAAGGACGAGAAGCAGACGAAGAAGAAGAAGGAGAAGAAAAAGAAGAAGTAGAAGAAGAAGAAGGAGAAGAAGAAGTAGAAGAAGAAGGAGAAGAAGTAGAAGAAGAAGAATAAAAAGAAGAAAAAAAAAGAAGAAAAAGTAAAAGAAGAAGTAGAAGATGAAGAAGAAAAAGAACAAGAAGTCAGAAGGGCAAGCGAGATCGGACGGCTGAGATTATTCAGCCTAAAATGACATGTAGAAGAATCGAACCAATGCTGTGCAGATATGTGCCAGGACGCATAACTATTGAGGTAAACTATTTTAATTTGAATTATGCATGCACAGATTATACTAATACATGCAGGCATGCTTGCGCACAATCGAAATGCTTAGATCAAGCCCACCCAGATCGATCAGACGGGATTAATCTCAAATGGTAAATTCGAGATTCAATCCGTGTCATCCGTCTTTGGGCCCAAATCAGACGGTAGCTGCTTTCCGTCCGTTACCCAAACGGCTAGTTGATTATAAGAACCATTGGGAGTTATTTTAGAGCTAAAATTTAAGCTCTATAAATAGGGAAGGATGAAGAACCTCTAAAGGTTATATTTGCTAAGATCTCAAAGCTTTCAGATCATGATTTCGAGCAACATCAAATGAATACGGTGCTTCCAATTTCATAAAGAGAAAGTGGCAAGAAGGATTTCGAAATTAGAGATTTTTGCTTCAACGATGTTTCATTCTCTATTACTTCATTTTTCGGTCATCTGTGCCTCCTATTTCTCTTAAAGTTATTTTTAAGTTTCGCCAATTTTTGTAATTTTTTCTTTGGCATAAGGGCGTCCCGGCATTTGTGCAAAAGCCCAGGGTTTGAGTTGAGTCAGGAAGAACTCATGTAGGTTCATGATTAGCCATAGAAAAGATGAAATAGAAGAAGAAGAAGAAGATGAAGAAGAAGAAGGAAAAGAAGAAGAAGAAGAAGTTGCAGAAGAAGAAAAAGAAGAAGAAGAAGAAGAAACAAAAGAAGAAGGAGAAGAAGAACAAGAAGAAGAAGAAGAAGAAGAAGAAGAAGAAGAAGTAGAAGAAGAAGTAGTAGAAGAAGAAGAAGAGAAGAAGAAGAAGAAGAAGAAGAAGAAGAAGAAGAACATTAAGAAGAAGAACTAGAAGTAGAAGGAGAAGAAGTAGAAGAAGAAGAAGAAGAAAAAGAAGAAGAAGACAAAGAAAAAGAAGAAGAAGAAGAAGAAGAAGTAGAAGTAAAAGAAGAAGAAGAAAAAGAAACAAAAGAAGAAGAAGATGAAGAGGA
>JAIUJO010002379.1:30000-32500 GCA_023846275.1 Vanilla planifolia
AAAAAAAATAAAAGAAGAAGAAGGAGAAGAAGAAGAAGTAGAAGAAAAAGAAGAAGAATAAGGAGAAGAAAAAGAAGAAAAAGAAATAGAAGTGGAAGAAGAGGAAATAAAGAAAGAAGAAGAAGAAGAAGAGGAAGTGGAAGTAGTAGAAGAAGAAGAAGTAGAAGAAAAAGAATAAGAACAAGAAGAAGGAGAAGAAGAATAAGATATGATAGAATAGTAAGAAGAGGAAGAAGAAGAAGGAGGAGGAGGAGGAGGAGTAGGAAAAGAAGAAGAAGGTAAAGAAGTAGAGGAAGAAGACAAAATGATGAAGAAGAAAAAGTAGTAGAAGAAGAAGATGAAGAAGAAGAAGAAGAAGAAGAAGAAGAAGAAATAGTCGAATAAGAAGAACTAAAAGAAGAAGAAGAAGAAGAAGAAGAAGAAGAAGAAGAAAAAGAAGAACAAGAACAAGTAGTAATTGAAGAAGAAGAAGAAGTAGAATAAGAAGAAAAAGAAGTAGAAGAAGAAGTAAGAGAAGAAGAAGAAGTAGAAGAAGAAGAACAACAAGGACAAGAAAAAGTAGTTGAAGATGAAGAAGAAGAAGAAGAAGAAGAAAAGGAGGAGGAAGAAGTAGTAGAAGAAGAAGAATGAGAAGTAGTAGTAGTAGGGTTGAAGAAGAAGACAAAGAAGAAGTAGAAGAAGAAGAAGAAGAAGACGAAGAACAAGAAGTTGTAGAAGAAGAAGAAGAAGTTGAAGAATAAGATTATGATGATGATGAAGTAGTAATAGTAGTAGTAGAACCAGTAATAGTAGAAGAAGAAGAAAAAGAAGAAGAAGAAGAAGAACAAGAACTAGAAGAAGTAGAAGAAGAAGAAGAAGAAGAAGAAGAAGAAGATAAAGAAGAAGAAGAAGATGAGGAAGAAGAAGAGGAAGATGATAATGAAGAAGAAGAAGAAGAAGTTGTAGTTGAACAAGAGGAAAGAGAAGAAGAAGAAGAAGAAGAAGTATCGTAGTAGTAGTAGTCGAAGAAGGAGAAGAAGAAGAAGAAGAAGAAGTGGGAGAAGAAGAAGAAGAAAAAGTTGTAGTAGTAGTAGTAGAAGAAGAAGAAGAAGAAGATGAAGAAGAAAAAGATGAAAAAGATGAAGAAGAAGATGAAGATGATGATGAAGAAGAAGAAGAAAAAGAGAGGAAGAAGGGGAAGAAGAAAAAGAAGGAGAAGAAGAAATAGAAGAAAAAGAAGAAGAAGAAAGAGAAGAAGAAGAATAAGAAGAAATGAAGAAAAAGAAATAGAAAAGGAAGAAGAGGAAATAATAGAAGAAGAAGGAGAAGAAGTGGAAGATGAACAAGAACAAGAAGAAGAAGTGAAAGAAGAAGAAGAAGAGGAAGAAAAAGAAGATGAGGAAGAAGAAGAAGAAGAAGAGGAAGAAGAAGAAGAAGAAGTGGAAGAGGAAGAAAAGAAACAAGTAAAAGAACAAGAAGAAGAAGAGGAAGTGGATGAAGAAGAAGAAGAAGAAGACGAAGGATAAGTAGAAGAAGGCGAAGAAGAAGAAGAAGAAGAAGAAGAAGAAGTAGAAGAAGAAGAAGAAGAAGTAGAAGAAATAAAAAAGAAGAAGCAGAAGAAGAAGAAGAAGAAGAAGAAGAAGAAGAAGAAGAAGACGAAGAAGAAGAAGAAGAAGAAGAAGAAGATGAATAAGAAGAAGATGAATAAGTAGAAGATGATGGAGAAAAAGGCGAAGAAGAAGAAGAAGAAGAAGAAGACGAAGATGAAGATGAAGATGACGAAGAGGAAGAAGAAGAAGAAGAAAAAGAAGAAGAAGGAGAAGAAGAAGATGAAGATGAAGAAGAAGATAAAGAAGAGAAAAGGAAATAGATGAAGAAGAAGGAGAAAAAAGAAGAAGAAGAAGAAGACGAAGAAGTTGAAGAAGAAGAAGAAAAGGCGAAGAAGAAGAAGAAGAAGAAGAAAAAGATTAAGAAGATGAAGAAAAAAAAGACGAAGAAGAAGAAGAAGGTGATGAAGAAATAAAAAAAGGAGAAGACACAGACGAAGAAGAAGAAGAAGTAGAAGTAGAAGAAGAAGAAGAAGAAGAAGAAGAAGAAGAAGAAGACGGAGAAGAAGAAGAAGAAGAAAAAGAAGACGAAGAAGACAGAGAAGAAGAAGAAGTTAAAAAAGAAGAAGACAAAGACGAAGAAGAAGCAGAAGTAGACGAAGACGAAGAAGAAAAAGAAGAAGGAGAAGAAGAAGCCAAAGAAGAAGAAGAAGAAGAAAAAGAAGAAGAAGAAGACAAAGAAGAAGAAGAAGAAAAAGAGGAAGAAGAAGAAGGAAAAAACGAAGAAGAACAGAGGTAGAAGAAAAAGAGGAAGAAGAAATAGAAGAGGAAGAAGAAGAAGAAGAAGGAGAGGAAGAAGAAGAAGAAGAAGAAGAATAAGAAGAAATGAAGAAGAAGAAGGAGAGGAAGAAGAAGGAAAAGAATAAAAAGAAGAAGAAGAAGAAGAAGAAGAAGAAAAGGAAGAAGATGAAGAA
>JAIUJO010003788.1:12500-17500 GCA_023846275.1 Vanilla planifolia
CTTGTTCTTCTTCTTCTTCTCCTTCTTATTCTTCTTCTTCTTCTTCTTCTTCTTTTTCTTCTACTACTACTACTCCTACTTCTCCATCTTCTTGTTCTTCTTGTTATTCTCATTCTTATTGTTCTTGTTCTTCGTCTTCTTCTTCAACTTCTTTTTTTTCTTCTTCCTTTTCTTCTTATTCTTCTTCTTCTTCTACATCCTCTTCTTCTTCTTTTTCTTCTCCTTCTTCTTCTTCTCTTTTCTTTTCTTCTTCTTCTTCTTCTTCATCTCTTTCTTCTTCTTCTTCTTCTGCTTCTTCTTCATCTTTTTCTTCTTCTCCTACTTATTCTCTTCCTCCTCCTTCTACCTCTTCCATTTCTTCTTCTTCTTCTTTTACTTCTTCTTCTACTTCTTCTTCTTCTTTCTTTTTCTTCTTCATCTGATCTTTCACTTCTTCGTCTTCTTTTTCTTCAATTTTTTATTCTTCTTCTTCTTTTTATTCATCTTTTCTTTTTTTCTTCCTCTACTTCTTCTTCTTCACCATCTTCTTCTTTCTCTCGTCCAACTTCTTCTTCTTCTTCTTCTTCTTCTCCTTCCTTTTCTTCTTTTCCTTCTTCTACTTTTTCTTCTTCTTCTTCTTCTTCTACTATTATTGCAACAACTTCTTCCTCTTCGTCAAATTCCTCTTCTTCTTCTTCTTCATCTTCTTCTTCTTCTTCTTCTTCTTTTGTTCTTCTTCTCGTTCTTCTTCTTCTTTGTCTTCGACTTTTTCTTCTTCTTCTTCTACTTCTTTCTTTGTCTTCTTCTTCTTCTTCTTCTTCTTCTTCTTTCTTTTTCTTCTTTCTTCTTCTTCTTCTTCTTATTTTTCTTCTTCTTCTTCTTCATCATCTTATCTTCTTCTTCTTCTGCTTTTTCTTCCTCATCTTCTTCTTTTTCTTCTTCTTCTTCTTCTACTCGTTTTTCTTCCTCTTTTTCTTCTTCTTATTCTTCTTCTTCTTCTAATGCTACTACTACTTCCTCTTCTTCTTCAAATTCTTCTTCATCTTCTTTATCTTCTCTTTCTTTTTCTTTGTCTTCTTCTTCTTCTTTGTCTTCATCTTCTTCTTCTTCTTCTTCTTCTTTCTTTTTCTTCTTTCTTCTTCTTCTACTTCTTATTTTTCTTCTTCTTCTTCTTCATCATCTTATCTTCTTCTTCTTCTTCTTCTCTTTCTTGCTCATCTTCTTCTTTTTCTTCATCTTCTTCTACTCCTTCACCTTCTTCCTCTTCTTCTTCTTCTTCTTCTTTTGCTTTTTCTTCTTCTTCTGCTTCTTTTACTACTACTACTACTTCTTCTTCATCTTCTTCTTCATCATCATCATCTTCTTCTTCTTCTTCTCCTTCTTCTTCTTCTTCTTCATCTTCTTCTTTTTATTTTTCTTCTTCTTCTTATTCTATTTTTTCTTCATCATCATCATCATCATCTCCTTCTTCCTCAACAACTATTTCTTTTTCATCATCATCTTCTTCTTCTTCTCCTTTTTCATCATCATCACAAACTTCTTCTTCTTCTTCTTCTTTTTCTTCTTCTTTTTCTTCATCTTCTTCCTCTACTTCTTTTTTTCTTCTACCCCTTCTTGTATTTCTTCTTCTTCTGCTTCTTCTTCTTCTTCTTCTATCTTCTTCTTCTTCTTTGTCATCTCTTCATAATCTTCTTCTTATTCTTCTTCTTCTTCTTTTTCTACTTCTTCTTCTTTTAGTACTACTTCTCATCTTATCTTCTTTTTCTTCTTCTTTTCTTCTTCATTTTCTTCTTTTTCTTCTTCTTTTTCTCTTTTCCTTCATATCTTCCTCTTCTTCTTCTTCTTGTTCTTCTTCTTATTCTTCTTCTTCTTCTTCTTTTAACTCTTCATCTTCTTCTTCTACTTCTTCTACTTCTTTTTCTTCTTCTTCTTCTTCTTCTTCCACTTCTTCTTCTTCTTCGTCATGAACTTCATCTTCATCTTCATCTTCTTCTTCTTCTTCTTCTTTTACTATTTCTTCTTCTTCTTCTTCTTCTACTTCTCAATCTTCTTCTTCTTGTTCTTCTTCTTCTTCTTCTTCTTTCCCTTCTTCTTCTTCATCATCATCTTTATCTTCTTCTTCTTCTTCTTATTCTTGTTCTTCTATTTCTTCCTCTACTTCTTCTTCTTCTTCTTCTTCTTCTTCCTCTTCTTCAACTTCTTCATCTTCTTCTTCTTTTTATTTGTCAACTTCTTCTTCTTCTTCTTCTTGTACATCTTCTTCTTCTACTACTACTACTTGTTCTTGTCCTTCTTCTTCTCCTTCTTCTTCTTCTTCTTCTTTTTCAACATCTTCTTCTTTTTCTTGTTCATCTTCTTCTTCTTCTTCTTCTTCTTCTTCTTCTTCTTCTCCTCCTCCTCTTCCTTCTTCTACTTCTTCTTCTTCTTCTTCACCACCTTTTTCTTCTCCTCTTTATCTTCTTTTCTTCTTCTTTTTTCTTTTTATTCCTCTTCATCTTCTTCTTCTTCTTCATCTAATCCTCTTTTTCTTCTATTTCTTCTTTGCCTTCTTCTTCTTCTTCTTCTTCTTCATCTTCTTCTTCTTCTTTGTCTTCTTCCTCTTCCTCTTCTACTTCTACTTCTTCTTCTTCGTCTTCTTCTTCTTTTTCTTCTTCTTGTTGTTCTTCTTCTTCTACTTCTCCATCTTCTACTTCTTCTTCTTCTTCTTCTTTTTCTTCTTCTTTCTTCTTCTTCTTTTTCATCATCTTATCTTGTTCTTCTTCTTCATCATCTTCTTGTTGTTTTCCTTCTTCTTCGTCCTCTTCTTCTTCTTGTTCTTCTTCCTTTTCTCTTCTAGTTGTTCTCCTTCTCCTACTTCTTCTTCTTCTTCTTCTTATTCTTCATCTTCTTTCTCTTCTTCTTCCTCTACTACTTTTTATTCTTCTTCTTCTTCTTCTTCCTCTTCTACTACTACTACTACTACTACTACTACTACTTCTTTTTAATCTTTTTGTTCTACTTCATGTCCTTCTTCTTCTTCATCTTATTCTTCTACTTCTTATTTTTTTTCTCCTTGTTCTACTTCTTCTTCTTTTTCTTCTTCTTCTCTTTCTTCTTCTTCTTCTTCTTCTTCACCTTCCTCTTCCTCTTCTTCTTCTTCTTCTTCTTCTATTACTTCTTCTTCTTCTCCTATTTCTTAATCTTCTTCTTCTTCTTCTTCTTCATCTTCTTCATCTTCTTTTTCTTCTTCTTCTTCTTCTTCATATTATCTTCCTCTTCGTCTTCTTCTTCTTCTTCTTCTTCATCTTCATCTTCTTCTTTTCTTCTTCTTCTTCTTCTTCTTCTTCTTCTTCTTCTTCTTCTTCTTCTTCTTTCTTGTTCTTCTTCTTTTTCGTCTGTTCTTCCTCTTCTTCTCCATTTTCTTCTTCTTTTTCTTCTTCTTCTAAAATTTCTTCTTTTTCTTCTTCCTCTTCTTCTTCTTCTTCTTCTTCAACTTCTTCTTCTTCTACTTCTTCAACTTCTTTTTCTTTCTCTTCTTCTTCTTCTTCTTTTTCTTCTTCTTCTACTTCTCCTCCTACTTTTTCTTCTACTTCTACTACTTCTTCTTTGTCGACTTCTTCTTCTCTTTCCTTTTCTTCTTCTTCTTATTCTTCTTCCCCTTCTTCTTTTTCTTCTTCTTCTTCTTCTTCTTCTTCTCCTCATTCTTCTCCTCCTCCCCCTTGTTCTTCTTCGTCTTTTATTTCTTCTTCTACCTCTTCTTCTTCTTCTTCTTCTTCCTCCACCTCTAATCATCTACTTCTACTTCGCCTTCTTCTTCTTTGATTTTGTTTTTCTTCTTCTTTTTCTTCTCTTTTTCTAAAAAAATTCTTCCTCTTCCTCTTCTTCTTCTTCTTCTTCTTCTTATCTTTTGCTTCTTCTTCAATTCCTTTTTCTTCTTCTTCTTCTTCTTCTTTTTCTTTGTCTTCTTTCTCTTCTTCTTCTTCTTCTTCTTTTTCTTCTTCTTCTTCTTCTTATTCTCTTCGTCTTTCTCTTCTAGTATTTCCCCTTCTACTAATACTTCTTCTTTGTCTTCTCCTTCTTCTCCTTCTTGATCTTCCTTCTCTTTTTCTTCTTCTACTACTTCGTTTTCTTCTTTTTAATATTCCTCTTCTTCTTCTTCTTCTACTACTACTACTACTACTGCTATTTCTTTTTAATCTTCTTCTTCTACTTCATCTCCTTCTTCTTCTTCTTCTTCTACTTCTTCTTCTTCTTCTTCTTCTCTTACTTCTACTTCTTCTTCTTCTTCCTATTCTTCTTCTTCTTCTCTTTCTTTTTCTTCTTCTTCAACTTCTTCTTCTTTTTCTTCTTCTGCTTTAGCTTCTTCTTCTTCTTCTACTACTACTACTTTTTCTTATTCTTCTTTTTCTCCTACTTCTTATTCTTCTTCTTATTATTCTTCTTCATCTTCTTCTTCTTGATCTTCTTTTATCTTCTTCTTCTTCTTCATATTATCTTACTCTTCTTCTTCTTCTTCTTCTACTTCTTCTTCTTCTACATTTTCTTCTTTTTTTCTTCTTCTTCTTCTTCATCATTTTCTTCTTTTTTGTCTTCTTCTTCTTCGTTTCCTTCTTTTTCTTCCTCTTCTTCTTCTTGTTCTTCTTCTTTTGCTTCTTCTTCTCTGATTTCTTCTTCTTTTTCTTCTTCCTCTTCTTCTTCTTCTTCTTTAACCTCTTCTTCTTCTTCTTCTTCAACTTCTTTTATTATTATTCTTCTTCTTCTTCTTCTTCTTCTTCTCTTTCTTCTAATTCTACCACTTCTTCATTCTCTTCCTCTTCTTCTCTTTTCTTTTCTTCTTCTTCTCCTTCTTTTCCTTCTTTTTCTTCTTCTACTTCTTCTTTTTCTTCTTCTTCTTGTTCTCCTATTTCTACTCCTCCTCCTCCTTCTTCATCCTCTTCTGTTTCTTCTTCTACTACTTCGACTTCTTGTTCTTCTTCTTCTTCATCTTCTTCTTCTTTTTCTTCTTCTTCATCTGATCTTCTACTTCTTCTTCTTCTTTTTGT
>JAIUJO010003788.1:25000-62500 GCA_023846275.1 Vanilla planifolia
ACTTCGTCTTCTTCTTCATCATCATCATCTTCTTCTTCTTCTTCTTCTTCTCCTCCTCCTCCTCTTTCCTCTTCTTCTTCCTCTTCTTCTTCTTCTTCTTCTTCTTTTTCTACTTCTTTTTCTTTTTCTTCATCTTCTCTTTCTTTTTTTTCTTCTTTTCCTTCTTCTCCTTCTTCTGCTTCTTCTTCTTCTTCTTCTTCTTTCTTGATAAGCTCCAACAAATCAAAGTCTTTGTCTTTCTTTTGGTTATATTACTATTAAATTGTAATTCTCTAGTCATGTGATCATAACATTGCTTACATTCATTCCATTCTAGATTTTGTATACATTTGATTAATAATAAAATAACAATTTGTTATTTTTTGCATTTTTTTGTTTAGTAATTCATTATAATTCATAATTGTTTGATTGAGATGAAAAGCACATTGTTGGAGTAATCATGATAAGCTCAATCAATTTAAATATTCAATTTCAAATTTTTAAATATTTTATTTTACGACATTTTAGTTCATTCACGAAGTGACGATTGAGAATATTACACGTTAACTCCTCAATGTCTTTGAATGCATTTTTTTCCTTTACAATTTATCTAATTACTACAATTTTTTTTACTTTGTTTTGGTTATATTATATTTCTTGAATTAAATTCATTTAAACTTTAATATATTTTTTCTTAAAATTAAAAAGATATTTTACTATATGTTTTGCTTATTTACCTTTGTAGTTCTTAATAATTATAAGAGTACTAGGTAATAAATAAACTCATCTTGATGAACCCCATCAAATAGTATATTTATTCTTATATTTTGAAAAGTATTATTTTCAAATATTTTCATGCTTTAAAAGATATTTTGATTCATACTTTATTTTTCCTTTGATTTAGTTATATTATTATGTAAGACAACATTCTCTACATGAAATTTACATCAATTTGATTTTGTTAAATTACATTGAAATAATTTACTTAATTTTTTCTTTAACATATTTTTTTCATAATTCTAAAATAATTGTTTGTTATTAAAGCTAATTTATTTTTGTAATTCATAATATTCTCAAGGAAAAATCGATTAAGATAAAGGAAACATCATTTGAATAGTCATCACACAAGCTATATCTATTTGAATATTCATTCCTATGTATTTATTTTTAGGATTGTTTAATTTCTTGACAAGACATTTGATTCATACCTAATTTGATGATCAAGAATATTATGCTTGATCCCTTTAGTAAATTTCAATGCAAAGTTCTTGTGGAATTTCTATCATTGCTTTTGTTCAAATTATTTCATTTGAGCTTTATTATATATCTACATTATATAAAAATAATATTTTTTTCATTGTTATTAATTTTTGATTTTTTTAATTTGTGGCAATTCTGAATAATGCATTATGGGGACAACCAAAATGTCATTGAACTTGTCTTAACAAGTTCAATGAAATCAAATATTTATTTTTATTATTTTAAATAATTTTTCTATAATTTTGGCAAGCTTTATGAGAAATTGTGATTAGTACTAATTTTGATGTTCAAGAATGTTACACACTTTTTTCTTATTATCATCCAATTCAAATTTTATGTACAATTTATCTCATATCATCAAAATTTTCTTTTTTCCTTAGTGCTTTATTTCTTTTATTTTTTACATCAAGATGGTCCAATGTAGTTTTGTTAGGAGTTTGTTCTCTTGGTTTCCAAAGATTGGGTTGTGATTCGACCTTGGGTGGTCTTAGTGGTACAAGTTTTCTAGTGGCCCGCTTTGGGATGTGTGTAACCCAAGGCTAGTTTTAATGGTGTGATGGATCCTGGATGACTTTTATCATTCATATATACTACATTACCTATCATCCTCTGAGGGGGACTTCATCTCTGAGCCTATAGATGTTTTTAATAGTCACATTCTAAGAGTTTGTAAGGAAAGAAGGATACAGATATCTTTTCATCATGATGAGCAAATCGCATCATTGCTCTTTATCTTTCTTTTATTTGTTTAAATGTGATTCAAGCAAGCCCAAGCACTTTAAGAGTGTATCTTCCAAACAAAATATGATATCCTCGAAAAACTATTCCCCTAATTCTACCACTACATTTTTTGAAATATCTAGTTCTTTTAGGGTTTTAGTTGATGGTTGTTTCTATTATATCTCTATTGTAGAACTAAACATAAGAGTTTTGTCTCATTCAGCTCTTCATGATTGAAATGACTCCTTTGTAATTTTGTAGACACTATTTTCTTTCTTTCTATTGTATATATTCAAATTCATATAAGAATAAGAAAGGAGAATCACTACTTTCCTTATGCACTGTAGGTTTGTTTGCAAGAATTCTCATGCTTTGCCAAATTAGAATCGACAATAATAGTTGGTATTATTATTTCTAGCATATACATAGAAAGCATCCTCACTGGACATGGATGACTTCTCTTTTAACTTCAGAGGGAACAGTGCTAGCTTTTTAATAGTTTTAGTGTATATAGTAGTTAAATGTTATGGAGTAGGGAAGTCTCATTCTTTTGTTGTAGCTTCGGTTGATTTAAGGGTGAATAATGTTATTGCTATTTGTATGATCCCTTTTTTCGAGTGTACATTGAGCTTGTCTTAGATACAAATTCTACAGCGTTTTAATTTGTTGCAAATTATCGTTGAGTTTTCTGAGCGCTTAGTTAAATAAAGCTTTACTGATGGATTTGGATCTGTATGCTTAATCTCTACTAATGGCATACAGCCCTACTTCAACTTGTTGTATGGGCTCGAAAGTACACAAGTCTAGTTAAAGAATGGACTAGAATTCATGGAGCTAACAATTAAAACGTAAAATGTGTAGCACTCACTAAGCATAAATAAATGCTAATAGTGGGTGACCTCAAAACTAGATTCTAGATTCCATTTTTTTGTATAGAAATATTGGAAAATTTGTTCCTTCACTGGTCACCCCAACTTCTTTTTTTCATTAATTCTGTGAATCAATTGTTATACTTTGATTAGCTAATGGGAACCTTCCTATCATAGCAAAACAACTTTTTAATTTGAAAATCTTTATTTGAATGAAAAAAAAGAATTGATAGTGTAAGTCACCTCACTTCCAATATGGATTGCATATGGAACTCCATTGTCTATGTCTCGCCACTAATTCTTCACCCCCACCTTCGACTAATTTGTTTTCTATTTTTTTGACTAAATTATTTATGAATTGAATATTTCTATTAGTGGGCTTACTGATCATAAACTGTAGCCAAATGTTTTGCTAAGTTTTGCTCCATGTAGCATAATCAAACCAACAACCTAATTTGTAATTTTATTATTATATTATAGTGTAACTTTAAATCTCTTCTTCAGTGACCTTTACAATGCTTTATTTGGTTATATTATATAATTTCAATTTATCTTTTTTTAGGTTTAATATATATTTACTTAACACTTAAAAAATAATTTATTTTTATTTACACTAATTTACTTTGGTAATTAAAAGAAAAGTTGAACAAGGTTTAATTGTCACATAACAAACATCATTATACCTATCTCAAAAAGATTTATTAAATAAAATAATCATTTTTATATTTTTTTATATAATTTTAATTTCTGACATGTTTTAAGAGATATTTCAATTTGTATCTAATTTGATTTTATTGTATTACATTACATCAATTTATTTCCTTTCAGCTTTAACATATCTTTTCATAATATTAATATGTTTATTTTCTTAAAAAATTTCCAATAATTCCAAATGAGGTTCCATCATAATGAGAATTTTTTAATATTTTAAAATTTTAATATTTTTAATATTTTTAAAATTTTTAAAGAGTTTTGGCATGTTTTAAGATACATTTGATTCATACATCATTAAACTATTTGCAATGTTACATTGATTTCCTTAGTAACTTATAATACAACTTTGTAGTAAACATATCACATTTTTTAAAATTTTTGTTTATATTTGGTTTAATTTCTATGAAACATTAATTCTCCTATTTTGTAACTTTCATTGCCATGATTTAATTATATTACCTTACATACATTATCTCATTCAATATTTATTTTATATTTATTGTTTATAAAGAAATAATTTCTTAAGATTTATTCTTATCTTATTTGGAAATTCAAATTAGTTGCAAAATAAATATACGATTGAAATGAAATAAACATCAGCAAACACGTCACAATGAGATAATCAAATTAATATTTATTTTTATATTTTTAACCATATTTTTTAAAGATTTTGGCCTTCTTTGGGGAGCTTTTTGATTAGTACCTAATTTAGTGATAAAAAATGTTATACTCTATCATTTTAGAATCGTAGAATGCAGTTTTCCTATAGAATTTATCTCATTTCCTCAAATATTTTACCTAATATTTAAATAATACATTATTATTTATGATTTTTTAAATTACAAATTTATAATAATTCTTAATTTGGAATGACAGAGATTAAACGAATGTCATTGGACATGTCTCAATGAGCTATATAAAAATGAATCTTTTTAAATATTTTTTACTACTTTTTAGTCTTTAGAATGTTTTGCAAGATATTTAATTCATATTTTATGTGATGAGCTTAGTACTATGGAATGCAATTTTCTTACATAGTTATTTTCATTTCTTAAAAATTAGTTTTTTTATTTCTTTGTGTTTCATTACTTCAATTTACCTTATTCATAATTGATTTTATATTAACTTAATATTAAAAATAATAATTTATTATTCTTTATGTTTATTTATTATTTTTATTTATAGTTATTCTAAATGAGATCTCATTGAGGATAAATAAATGTCATTAGACTACCTTAAATGGGAGTAGAGATTAGGGATATCTATATTTTAAATTACTTTTTCTAAGATTTTGGCATGCTTTATGAGAGATTTTGAGTCATGTTTTTATTTTAGAATGAAACTTTGTAAAGCAATTTGTCCTCGTAATAGTTTGCAATAATTTTATTATATTGAAAAATACATCAAAATATCTTCTTGTGTGACATTTAGATTGTTTAGATGTAGTTATATTTTATGGACAAATCTATCTTATTTCAACTTTATTACCTATTTGTATAATATTAAAATAAAATGGATTTTTTAATTTACATTACTTGCATTCATCTCTTTCTAGATTTCTTGTATTTTTACTAAATTAAAAATAACAATTTATTATTTGTTTTTTTTTAAGTTTGTCACGTACAGTACTTTCGAAGTAAATCTAACTGATCAACATGAAATACAGGTCATTACATTCATCATGAGGAGCACTCTCATATTAAATATTCATTTTTTTTAAAATATCTTAATTTCTATGATTTTGGCAAGTATTTTTTGATACTTTGATTCACACAAGATTTGATGATCGAAGGTCATACACTCAAACTCCTTATAACAGTAGAATGCAAATTCCTTCTATAATTTATCTCATTTTTCCTCATATTTGTCTTGTTCATCATGTTATATTACTATGAAGCTATAATTGTCGTCTATTATGACATTACATATTTTTACTAATATTACATTATTTAAATTTATCACATTTTATTATTAATATATTTTAACTTGAGAAGAGAAAAAAATTATTATTATTTATGCATGTTTAATTTGATACTTTACAATAATTCTAAATGGGATCAAGTAAAGACAAATCAAATGTCAACAGAATTTTCTAGCACTTTTGCATGTTTTGTTGGAAATTTTGATTCGTAACTAAATTGAAAGTTAAATATATTACATTTAATCTTTTTAGTACCCTGAATACAACTTTCTCGTGTAATTTATCTCATTTTTCTCAACTATTTTTGCTATGATTAGTCTCTTTTATTACAAAACTATAATTCTCCTATTAAGCAACAAGTTTTTTTATTTTTATTTATTTATAAAGTACAAAACTCTAATTTTTCAATTGCATGACCCTCATATTGCATTAATTGTTTCGTATAGTATTTCTAATATTTATCTCATTTTAGCTTTATCAGACATTTAAATTAATACCTGAATTGATGATCAAACAAGTTTATACTTGATATTCTTAGTATGTTAGAATGCAACCTTCTTATAAAATTTATCTCATTTCTTCAAATTTGTTTCTTTGATATGGCATATCACTATGAAATAATAATTCCATTATTAGAATTTGTTATATTATATTATTTCAATTATATCTTCAAGTTTTAACATTTATTTATTTAATATTAAAATAATAATTTAATATTATTGAGGAATATTTATTTTAACAATTCATTGTAATTCTATGCTTTGTCATATCAAAAGGAAACAAACATCGAAGAGCTCAACTTAACATGCACTATCCAATTAAATTATTTTTTATTATATTATAAATTATATTAGTATTTTGGGATGATTTTCAAGGCATTTAAATTCATACATGATTTGAAGAATAATAATGTTGCACTCGATCTACATAGTATCTTGAAATAAAAATTTTGTGTGTAATTTATCTAATCCCTTCGGATTTTTAGCTTTGAATTAGTTATATAACCTTGTGACTACATCTCTACTCATGTGACTTATATATTAAATTAATTTTGGTTATTTTATTTTTCTTTAACTTATGTTATTTTTCTAAATTTACATTTACATGATATTTTAATAATAAGTTATTTTTATTTCTAATTTTTTAATGTGGCATTTAGTAAAACTTCTAAATGAGTTATGATTAAGAGAAAACAAATATCATTAGACTCAGTTCAATGAGCTTTGTCAACCTAAATATTTATTTTAATATTTTTCATTTTTTATAGTTTTGGTGTGCTTAATGACCTATTTTAAGTTTTATATGGTTTGGCTTTCGAGAATGTTACACTCTATCTTTTTAATATCCTAGAAAGGAAATTTCTAGTATAGTTTCTATTATTTCTTAAACTTTTCCAGTATAATTTGATTATATTATACTATATCTATTTATCTAATTTAAATATTAATATATGTTTTATAAATATTAAAAAAATATTGAATTATTATGTTTTCTTATTTACTATCATAATTCTTTATAAGTTTTAATATGGTTTATTAAAGACAAAACAAACATTATTGGAGTAGTCCAAACAAACTCTATCAAATTTAACATTTATTATTATATTTTAAAATATCTTATATTCCAAGGCTTTGGCATGTTCATAAGGAATTTTGATTTGTCAAGATTTTGTGATTGATGAAATTAGATTCTATGACCTTAGTATTTTGGAATGCAACTTTCTCAAATAGTTTATCCCGTCACTCTAAATTTTTCATTAGTGACATTACATCAATTTATCTCATTTTAGAGTTAATATATTTTTCCATAGGATTAAAATGATAATTTATTATTATAAACTCTTTTTTGCATTAGTAAGTCATAGTAATTTCAATCACGATCTAATTGAGATGAAACGAAACCCATTTGGAGTAATCTCATCAATGTTTGATCAAATTAAATAATATATTCTACATTTTTAATTTGATGATCAAGGAGGTAACTCATGATCACCTCACCAACTTGGAATGTAACTTTTTAGTATAATTTATCTCAAATTTTAAAACCTTTTCTTTTGATATAGTTATATTATCTTTCTTTAATTTATCTCATTTTAGCTTTACCATATTTTTTATTAATATGAAAATAGCCTTGTAATATTTTTCATACTTATTTGTATTTTTAATTCGTAGGAAATCTAGATTTAGATAAATCAAGGTAAAAAAAATGTTGATATAATTATCTTGGCAAGCTCTATAAAAAAAATTAATTATTTATATTTAAAATTTACTTTCTAATATTTTGGAATATTTTATGAGATATTTTAGTTTGTAGTTATATTAACAATTAAGAATGTTACACAATATCTCTTTAGTGTGTTACAATGAAATTTCCCAATATAATTCATTTCATTTTTTTCTAATTTGTTGTCTTATTTGTTTTATATTACTATATGTCTATAAATCTTCTATCATGAAACCTCTATTATGCTTTATCTGCACATATTATATTTCTTCAATTTTTCTTGTTTTAGCTTTAATATTTATTTACAAAATATTAAAATAATTATTTAATATTATTTAAGCTTATTTGCATTTGTAATTAATAATAATTCCAAATGAGATGTGACTAATACATAACAAAGCATCACTAAACTCATCTCGATGGACTATGTTAAACTCAATATATTTTTAAAGTAATGTTTGAAGGATTTTTCCTTGCTTTATGGCACATTTGCATTTGTACCACAATTCATGATATAAAATGTTACACTCAATATATTTAGCAATCTATCTCATTTCTACAAAATTTTCACATTTATTTTTTATATTCTTTTTCTTAAATTAAACTAATATTAGCATTAATATATACTTATTATTAAAGTAATAATTTGTTATTATTTATGCATTTTTGCATTAGTAAATCATTGTAATTAAAAATGAGGTCCAATGATGATTAAAAAAATATCGTCGGACTCATCTCAATGAAATATTAAAATTAAATATGCATTTTTATAGTTTAAATTTTTTTTTATTTTATAGTGTTTTTATGTAATTTATGAGATATTTCAATTCATACCAGATTTGTTGATATATGATATTACATACTTGTTGCTTCGTATACAAGAATACAACTTTTTGATATAATTTATCACATTTGTTCAAGTGTTTTATTTTGATTTTGTTATATTCAAAAGTAGCCCTAAATGATCTTTTGTGTGACTCTTATATCACTTTCAATGTAGTATATTATACTACTTCAATTTATGTCATCTTAGCTTCATTAAATATTTGAGTAAAATTTAAAAAAAAAACATTTGTTATTATGCTTGCTTATTATTTTGAGATTTTTTAAAAAAATTTTGAATGTGTTATTGTGCTAGCAAAATAAATGTCATTGGACTGAACTTAATAATCTCTATCTAATTAAAAAATTAATTAATTATAGAAAATATTTTACTTTCTAATTTTTTTTTCTTGCTTTAAGAGACATTTTGATTCGTTCTTAAT
The DNA here is from genome assembly GCA_023846275.1 of Vanilla planifolia. NCBI lineage: Eukaryota > Viridiplantae > Streptophyta > Magnoliopsida > Asparagales > Orchidaceae > Vanilla > Vanilla planifolia. Next base: position 33,952 of record JAIUJO010003788.1, read on the forward strand.
TTTTTGATAAACAATGTTATACTCAATTTTATTAGTATCTTGTAATGGACATTTTTGAATACTTTATCTAATGTTTTCAAAAATTTCATTTTGATTTAGATATATCAATGTCTAAATCAAAATCTACTCAAATGTGATATTTGCAAAAAATTCATTTGGTTAAATAAAATTATAAGAAATTTTTTAATTTTTAATTATAATATATCTTTTTTATAATATTAAAATAATATTTTGTTCTTATTTATTGGTTATTTACTTTAGTAAATCATTATAAACTTACACAGATCGAATAATGATGAAATAAATGTCATTAGACTCAATTGGATAGACTTTATCCCAGTAAATATTCATTTTTATATTTCTCAAATTTTTAAGATATTAACATATTTTGTGAGACATCATATTCATACCTTATTGTATGATTAAGATTGTTACACTTGATCTCTTTAGTGTCTTGAAATTCAATTTTTCAACACATTCTCACACAATCAAACTTTTTGTTTTGATTTAGTTATGTCACTATGAAACTATAACTCTCTAATCTATTCATAACATCACTTTTATGTATTTGAAAGACATTGCTTTCACTTATCATGCTCTGTATTTATTATGGGTTTTCATAATAAAAAATTTTTGTTAAACTCATCATTACTACAATTATCAAATTAAATATTAATTTTAATATTTTTAAAGTCTTTATTTCCTAAAAGTTTTTGGAATACTTTGTGAGGGATTTTGATTTGTTGATAATTTAAGGATAAAGAATTTTACATTGCGTCTCAATAATACCTTGGAATGTAAGATTCCCGTATAATTCATCACATTTCTCCAAATTTTTTGCTTTGATCTGGTTAGTTTATATTAATTGAATTTGTCTCACTTCATTCATAATTTATAATAAAATATTAATTTGTTATTATTTCTACCTTTTTTGAGATTCGTAATTTATAGTAATTTCAAAGAAGGTTTAAAGAAGACAAAAAATACATTATTAAACTTAGCTTAACCAACTAATCAAATTAGAAATTCACTTTTATATTTTTTGAAATATTTTACTTTGTAATATTATTCTCTTTTTTTATTAATTTTTTTTTGGAACTTTCTCATATAATTTATTGAATTTTTTAAAATTTTTTTGTTGATTTGGTTAATTTCTTTGTAACGCCTATTCTATTTTGATGTGACCATTACATCATATTGAAGTTTCTATATTATATTACTTTAATTTATATCATTTAAGCTTTTATTTATTTAATATAAAAAACATTTATTGTTGTGCTTGCTTATTACATCAACTATTCTCGATAATTTCAGGCTAGGCTGATCAACATAAACAAAATGTTGTTTGGCTGATTGCAATATGCTCTATCAAATTACAGACTCGTTTTAATATTTTTTTAATATTTAATTGCATAAGGTTTTGGCATGATTTAGGAGGTATAATAATTAATACTAGATTTGGTAATTAAGAATGTTACACTCCATCTCCTTAGTTTCTTTGAATGTAATTATCCTATGTAATTTATATCATTTCTTAAAATGATTATATTGATTTAGTTATATGAATATGTCATTTTTAATCTTTTCTTATGTGACAATTACATCTATTTGATCTGGTTATGTTATATTAAAGAACTTTTATTCCATACTAGCATTACAATATATTTACGTAACATTAAAAAATTAATTCTAAAAGAGGTTTGATTGAGATGAAAAAAATATTGTTGGGCTCGTGTCGACAAGATCCATCCATTTTTAATTTTTTTTATTTTCTAAGATATTTGCATGCATTACTAGACATTTTGATTAGTACTTGTGATAATGATCAATAATGTTACACATTATGTTCTTAGTATCTAGAAATGAAAGTTTCACATAAAATTTCTCATTTTAAATGTTTTTCTCTAGTTTGGTTATATTACTACATAACTCTAAATCTCATATTAAGTGACATTCATAATACTTTATTTAGTTGTATTGCATTACTTTAATTTATCTCTTTTTTTCTTTAATATAAATTTAATTAAAAATAAAATAATAACTATTTTTATTTAAAGTTATTTTGTTTCATTATTCAATGAGCCTACGAGTTAAATATTTATTTTTATATTATAAAAATAATTTCTATGCCATTTGCTTGCTTTATGAGACATTTCTATTTGTAATTTATTTGAGGTAAAAATTTTTACACTTGCTCTTTTTATTGTCTTGGAATGGAACTTTTTTGTATAATTTTTCATATTTCTTTAATGTTTTTGCTTTGATTTGATTATATTAATATATAACTCATATTCTCCACTTTTATGACTTTTAATTGATTTCATTAGGTTACATTACGTTGCATCAAGTTATCATTTCAACTTTTTATACAACTTATCTCATTGCATCAAAGTTTTTTCTTTGATTTTGTTATGTTAATATATAACTCTTATATTCATTTGTACGACCTTTTAATCAAATTTTTTTTGTTTTATTGCATTACTTTAATTTATCTAATTATATATATATATATATATATATATATATATATATATATATATATATATATATATATATATATAACATTAATATTCTTATTTTCTTTGATAATTCATAGTAATTTTGAGCGGGTCTACTCGAGGTGAAACAAACATCATAAGGGTGAACTAAATAAGCTCTAACCATAGAAAAATTTGTTTTTATATTTTTAAGTTTTTTACTATTTTAGCACATTTTATACGATATTCAATTTGTACTTGATTATGCGATGGAGAAATTTACGTTCAAAATTTTTTTAAGTTGGAATGTCACTTTCTCATGTAATTTATTTCATTTCTTGAAATTTTTTAGCTTGATTTGCTTGTGTTGTTAAGGAACTTTGATTCTTTTTTGTGTAAAATTAACATCACTTTGATTTGTTCATGTTACATTGCTTACATTTATTTGTTTCTTGATTTTTTTTTTATATTTACTTGTTATTAAGACAATAGTATATTTTTATTTATGCTTATTTAATTTGATAACTCATAATAAGTCCAAGCTAAGCCATATTGAGATAAAATAGGCATTGTTAGAGTTGTCACATTGAGTTGTATCAATTTAAATTTTCAATTTTATTTTTATATATATATATTTTTATTCTTTATCATATATCAAGACGCATTTATGCTCATTCCTATTTTGATGATCATGAATGTTACATTTTATATTCTTTTTATCTTGAAATGCAATATTCTTATACAATTTATCTCATTTTTTGAAAAAAGTTTTCTTTGCCATAGTGAAGTTCTCTGTACATATAGTAAACCCACAAGAGAGGAGGTGAATTATGGTAAATAAAATTTTTAGATTTTCTTTTAATTTTTGGTTTAAATTAAAACTTGAATCTTTTAAGCAAGGATAAAAATGAGTAGTAAAATAGTACACAAAGATTTTTAAGGTGGTTCACTCAAAATCATGCATACATCCACCCTCAACTAGTGTTGGGAAAAAACCACTAAAATCACCAAATTACAAACAAGGTTTTTCGTACGGCTCACCTCAAACCTACTTGGGATTTTACCTATGGCTATTCGTGAACCTATTTGAGTTTTTTTCGAGCTCAACTCAAACCCTGGGCTGTTGCACAATTGACGGGATGCCCTTACCCCAAAGAAACAAATTCAAAAATGACAACAAAGTATAAACATAAAAAAATTTCAAGAAGTATGAGGCACACTCAAATATTGAAAAGAGCGAGAAATAAAAATTAAAAATAGTTGAAAGAAAACCTACAATTTTGGGTTCCTTCTTGCAACTTTAACTTTGTGAATTTTAGAAGCACTGTATGCACTTGAAATTACTCAAAATTACGATTTGAAAGGTTTGAGAACTTAGTAATTCTACCCTCAAGGAGTTCTTCATCGTTCCCTTTTTATAGAGCTCAATTTAAGCTCTAAATCCATCCAAATGGCTCTGAAATGAACAAGTGATTTGGGTAACAGACAGAAAGTAGTCATTATTCAATTTGGAGCCAAAAATGGATGTTTCTAATTGTATCCCAATTTTATCGTTCAGATCAATCATGGCCATTGGATATAGGCAGCCTTGATCTGGGTCATGCAGGTCTACTCAGGTTTGATTCTCCACCTTGTCATTTGCTTCCTACATTTTACCTTGATTAATTTCAACCATTAGATCACGCCAGCCCATCCACCATCATTAACAATCAGATTGGACATTAGTCCCATATTACTCAAATAACTTCTCCATTACACTTTATAAGGAATTCGATTCGTATGTCCCTCGAGCCATTTCATTTGGTGTTGGCTCCCCCTTACTTGACCAAGATTTCATCCCGTGGTCCTGGTTGACTTGATCTCGCACTATTCCGTTTAGCTTTCCCTATTCCCTGTGGGCTGATTTCGCCCTATTCCATTCAACAGTCCCTCTGGCAAATCCAACAATTTTTATTTTATTAATAATTTTTTTTTAAAATTCCTAAATGCTTGGATGGGCCAGTGGTCGGGTCGGGTCGACCCGCCCAATGCTACAGTGAAAAATCTCGAGATTAAAGTTGTTTTGTAGTGTTTTGTGAGAATTTTTGTGCCAAAATTTTAAATATAAGTGTATCCAAATAATTTTATATTTTGATAGTGCTACAACTTTCATAAATGGCTATGAAAAGAAATTCACAAAAAATAATTTCTCAATAATTTTAAAAAATCAAATACAAATCTCTATACTTCTAATCAATAATGCTTGGCCCAAAAACAAAAATTCAACAATTATTTAAATTATAATATTTTCAAATATTAATACTACTAGTGTGCCATTTCATCTCAAAATTTGGATATACCAAATTCTTGAAAAATAAAGAGAAATTCAAGTATAAAATTTTAGTACATGTCTTTAATTTTTTTGAAGCTTGTCATTACTCCAAGAGCCTTGAAGACCACTATTTTAGACATTTAAAATTCATGGCTTGACTTAATTAAATATTAACAATTTCACCAAAAACTAACCCATATGAGATGAAAAAATTTATGCTAGACTAATCAAATACAAGGGTGTAACAATCTCCCCTTTTGATGATGGCAAGACATAAATGTTTTAAATATGAAAATGCGACAAAGAAAATAGAATTAAATTTTGAAGGAGAAAATTAATAATTAACATACTCCCCCTATCATGATGCTCCTCCTAACTCCTAACAATTATCCCCCTTTGACACCATCAAAAGGTAATGAACCATAAGCAAGGTCTAAAATCCCTAATTGTTCCCATCATGTTAGAAATTTCTCTGATGGTAAGGGTTGGGTAAAAAAATGTCAACCAATTCAAGCTTAATGGGAACATACTCTAATTCTACTAATCTTTAGGCCACTTGGTCTCTACTAAAGTGATATCTAACATCTTTGTACTTAGTCCTAGAATGATGAACTTGATTCTTGGCTAATACTAATACACTGGTATTATCAATTCTAATAGGGTATATGTGTGACTTTTAAACCATAGTCTTGAAGTTGTTGTCTTATTTAAAATCCTAAAAAAATTTAGCTCACCCATCATGCTCATTTTAAATTCTTTAGTCATAAGATCTCCAAATTCTCTACAATTTTTTTTGTACAACCAAAAATAATATCATCAACATAAATCTAAACAATTAGTAAATCATCTCCTAATGATAAAATCCTTTGGATGTGAGGTTGCAAATTTCCATCCTCTATGTAAGTTGCTTTTTTTCTTTTTTTATTTCAAGATTTTCTATTTTTGCTTCATTCTTATTTAAATCTAAGTTCTTTAGTAATTTTATTTCATCTTGTAAATGCTTCTCTCTAACTAGTTGGATACACTCGTCAAATAGAACATATATTATTTCCTCTACGTTATGAGATTCTAGATTAAAGACTCTAGATGCTTTTCTATAAATTAATACCCAAGATGTAGATTTTGATTTTCTTCTTGATTTTGACTATATAAGGTGCAAAATCTAAATTAGAGGCATACCACTAAATTAAATCATTAATTTAAGTTTTCTGAATGTCCTAGACTATCCTAGAATGTCTCCAATTATTTTGGAGACATTTTCTTCTAGTCTTCTATGTTCTACTCTTAGGAACCCAAGAATGCTTGGGTTGAGTACTAAATGGAGCTTGCATGTTCTCATTCTTAACAATCCATCTAAAATTTCGTTTTTGTGGATATATGTTTCTTCTAAAAAAATCTTTCATAGTATGTCCAGGTTTCTAATAATAAAAACAAACAATATTTGATGGCCTGGGTATGCTTATGTATTTAGGTTTTTCAAAATTGAAGACATGTGAAGAACAATAAGCATGTGAAGTGTGTGAAGTTTTTCTTACTCTAACATGCACAAAAAATAGTATTTTTTCTTTCAAAACAAAAATATCATGCTTTAAAGAAGTATTTTCCTAATGAAGCCGTTTAATCATATATATGTTGATTTTCTATCTTTTTCTTTTCATCTTCTTTCATAACAAAATCAAGTAATTCAACTTTTTTTTGTAAACCTTTTTTAATTTTCTATGAGCACTCATTAAAAAAGTCAATGCATTCATAACTTCAATATAACTACATTCAAGAATATCTCTTGTCTAAGAGCTTACCTCATTTTCTTTTTCTTCTTTACTTGAAGATATTAAAGATGCCTCATTTGCCATAAAACAAATCATCCCTTCTTCTCCTATACTTGAGCTTGAAACATCTAAATCTTTAGAAGCACTCCATGTAGCTTGAAAGACTTTCTTTTTCTTCAAGTTCTTCATCTTCTTCTTCTTTTCCTCCTTCATATGCTTGTCCTTGAGTTTTGAACATTCCAGTTTAATATGACCAGTTTGACCACACTCAAAGCATGTTGGTCACCTATTCCTCTCCTTGTTGCTCTTCTTCTTCCATTTCCTATTAAGAAAACTTTTTACAAAAGTTTTGCGAAACCGTTAACATGAGAACTTACCTCATCCTCCAAATCCATGGAAGAGGTAATTTCTGTATCACAATTGGTGGCTTTGAAGGCCATGGGTTCTTCCTTCTTCCTTTCATGCTTTAGCTTTCTTGTAGAAGCCTCTTTGGTAAGTCTCCTCCTCATCTCTATTTCGATAGTGAGAAGTTCCCCAAGGAGTTCATCCAATGAAAGTTTGTTGATATCATTAGCCGCTTTAATAGTCATTGCAAGGGGATCATATTCCTTTGGAAGGATTCTCAAAATTTCCCTTACAAGGTCACCATTTGAGAATTCCCTCCCAAAATTTACCAAGACATTTGTAATGTCATTAAATCTTAAAAAAATACTTTTAATACTCTCATCTAGATTCATTCTAAAAAGCTCATAATCATGGGTGAGGATGTTGATATTTGTCTCTTTCACTTGTGAGGTGCCCTCATAAGTTACTTCGAGTTTTTTCCACACCTCAAATATTGTATGCAAATTCGTAATATGTGTGAATTCATAAGGAGAAATTCCACAATGAAGATAATTCAAGGCCCTAGCATTCAATTGAGCCAATTTTTGGTGCTCAATATTAAGTTCATTAAAGGGCTTGACTTCATTAGTAGAAGAATTTCTAGGAAGCTCACAAGGCTTAGTCATAACTTCCAATAACTCCAAATTGGTTGATTGAATAAGAATTCTAAAACAGGATTTCCAATACAACTAAAATTCTCCTTTAAACAAGCGAAGCCGATTTGAAGAAAATCTTTCACACAAAGTTGCACTCATATCAACCAAAGAGGAAGCTATTAAACCAAAAATCTAAAAACCACAAAGAATATGAGAAATCCTTCTCTTAGCACACGCAAATCTCCGACGTGATATTACTCATGTAATTTGACATTCCTTGCTTTGATACTAATTGAAGTTCTTTGTGCTTATAGTAAGCCCACCAAAGGGGGGTGAATTGTGGTAGATAAAATCTTTAGATTTTCTTCTAATTTTTGGTTTAAATTAGAATTTAAATCTTTTAAACAAGAATAAGAATGAGTAGTAAAATAGTACCCAAAGATTTTTAAGGTGGTTTGACTCAAAATCGAGCCTACATCCACCCAACTGGTGTTGGAAAAAAACCATTAAAATAACCAAATTACAAGGTATGTTTTTCGTACGGCTCACCTCAAATAAACTTGGGATTTTACCTATGGCTAATCCCGAACCTACTTGAGTTTTTTCGAGCTCAACTCAAACTTTGGGCTTTTGCACAGTTGTTGGGAAGTACTTACCCCAAAGAAACAAATACAAAAATGGCAACAAAGTATAAACTTAAAAAAATTTAAAGAAGTATGAGGCACACTAAAAAATTGAAAAGAGGGAGAAATAAAAATTAAAAATAGTTGATGCAAAAACCTCTAATTTCGGGTTCCTTCTTGCAACTTTATCTTTGTGAATTTCAGAAGCACCGTATACACTTGAAATTGCTCAAAATTATGATTTAAAGCTTTAAGAACTTAACAATTGTACCCTCAAAGAGTTCTTCATCCTTCCCTATTTATAGAGCTCAATTTAACCTCTAAATCCACTCCAAACAGCTCTAAATGAAACTAGTCTTTTGGGTAACGGACGAAAATCAGTCACCGTTTGATTTGGAGCCTGAAATGGACGTTTCTAATTGAAACACGATTATACCATTCGAGATCAATCCTGGCCGTTGGATCTAGGAATCCTTGATCTAGGCTTCACATAGATCTACTCAGATTCGATTCTCCTACTTGTCATTTGCTTCCTACATTTTACCTTGATTAATTTAATCGTCGGATCGCACCTGCCTGTCCATAATCATTAACAATCTGATTGGACTTTACTCCCGCATTGCTTAGATAACTTTTCCATTGCACTCTATAAAGAATTCGGTTCTTATGTCCCTTGAGCCATTTGGGGTTGGCTCCGCCTTTCTCGACAAAGATTTCATCACTCTGTCCTGGTTCACTTTATCTCGCATTATTCTATTCAGCTTTCCCTATTCCCTGCGGGTTAATTTCGCCATATTCCGTTCAGCTCACCTTGTGGCCTTCTTCCATTGTCTTCAGGCTACGCTAGCCTCTTTCGGGTCAATCCAACAATTTTTATTTTATTATTAATTTTTTAAATTCCTAAACGCTTGGATGGGCTAGTGGTCGAGTCAGGTTGCCCCGCCTAATGCTACAATGAAAAATCTCGAGACTCAAGTTGTTTTGTAGTTTTTTGTGAGAATTTTTGTGTCAAAATTTTTAATTTAAGTGTCCCAAAATAATTTTATATTTTGCTAGTGCTACAGTTTCCTAAATGACTATGAAAAAAAATTCATGAAAAATAATTCCTAAATTATCTTAAAAAAATCAAATACCAATGTCTATACTTTTCATTAATAATGCTTGGCCCAAAAATAAAAATTCAACAATTATTTAAATGATAATATTTTCAAATATTAATACTACAAGTGTGCCATTTCATCTCAAAATTTAGATATATCAAATTAAAGAAAAATAAAGAGAAATTCAAGTATAAAAATTTCAGTACTTGTTTTCAATTTCTTTGAAGCTCGTAATTACTCCAAAAGTCTTGAAGACCTCTATTTTAGACATTTAAAGTTCATGGCTTGACTTAATTGAATATTACCAATTTCCCTAAAAACAAGCCCATATGAGATATAAACATTTATGTTTGACTCATCAAACACAAGGTGTAACACATAGTTATATTACATTGCCCTAATTTATAACATTTCATGTTCAATATATTTTTTACTTATTATTGGAAATAAAATATTATCACGATTTATTATTTTTTTACTTTGTAATTATCATATTTCCAAGGGATGTCTAATCGAAATTTAAAAAATATTTTTGGACAAGTCACAGACAGCTATATCAAATTATATATTAGTTTTGTATATTTTTAATTTTTTTATAGTTTCAGCATGTTTTACAATACGTAAGAGTCATACCTAACTTCATGATCATGGACATTGCCCTCAATCTCCATTTCAAGGAATTTAACATTCCCATATAATTTATGTCCTTTATTAAAACTATTTTCATTAATTACACCTTATTATATTGCTTTAATATATCGTATATTAGATTTATTTTATACTTATTTAATATATTAATAATAATTTATTATTTTTTATGCTTATGTTTTTTAGAATTTATAATATTCTAATCAAGGTTAGATCATGATGACATAAATATCATTGCACTCACCTTGACAAGCTTTGTCCAGAAAAATATTCATTTTAAAATTTTTTTATTATTATATTTGCCAATATTTTTGCATGTTTTATGAGGTTTGATTTGTATCTTTATCAAATATAAATAATATTACAATATATGACCTTAGTATCTTTGAATTAAAATTTCTTAATGCTTCATTTCTTCAAATTATTTGCTCTAATTTGATTATATTGCTATATGACTCTAAATATGCTATAGTGTGACTTTAATAATTCTTTATTTTGTTATATTACATTGTTTAAATTTATTACATTTTAGTTTTAACATATATTTCTATAATATTAACAAAATTCCTTATTGTTATTTATGTTTAATTAGAATATTCTCATTCACTAAAACTCCAAATGAGGTTTTATTTACACATATCATGTGTCATTGTACAGTTCATAGTAAACCTTGACAAATTAAATATTTGTTTAATTTTTTCTTTTAAATTATTTTCTCAATGATTTTTGTAAGTTTTATGAGACATTTTTGTGCATATATGATTTTTTTATTAAGCATATTATGCTTAATCTCATTAGTATCTTTGAATGGAACTTTTTTATATAATTTGTCTCATTTATTCAAACTTTTTGTTTTATTTTGTTATATTACTTTGAAACTCTAATTCTCTTATCTTATGACCCTAACATCGCATTAATTTGTACATATTTCATTGCTTCTGCTTATTTCATTATAGATTTATTATATATGTAGTAATTATTTAAATAATAATTTGTTGTTATTATACCTTTTTAATTTTATAATTCACAGTATTTTAAAACAATTTCTAATCGAGATGAAATAAACATTGTCGACTCATTGCAATGCTATTAATCAAATTAAATAAAATTATTAAAAATTTTAAATTATTTTTTATATGAATTTGGCATGTTTTAAGTACCATTTTGATTCAAACTTGATTTAATGATTAAGAAATTTACACTCCATCTTCTTATTATCAAGAAATGCAACTTTACTATACAATTTACTAATTTCTTTAATTTTATTAATTTGATTGGGTTATATTAAGTTGTTTTAATATAACTATTTTCTGCTTAAATATAAATTTACTTGATAAAAAATTGATAATTTATTATTTTTTCTGCTTTTTAACATTTGTAATTCATAATAAATAAAAATGAAGTATGATAGAAATTTAAATGTCATTAGACTCATGTGAACATGTTATATCAAAGTAAATATTCTTTTTTTATACTTCTAAAATTTTCAACATTTTAGAATGCTTTGCAACACATTTCATACGTGCCGCATTTGATGATCGAGGATACTAAACTTGATCTCCTTAGTATCTTAGAATTTAATTTTCTCATACAATTATTTACATTTCCTTGGAATGTTTTATTTGATATTTTTAAATTATGTTACTTCAATATATCTTAGCTTACCTTTATCATATGTTCACTTTATAAATAAACAAATATTAAGAAATTTTCAACTATATTTATTATCTTTATTCAAAGTAATTCCACACGAGTTTTGATTAAAATTAAAAAATGTCATTCAACTCACCTCAATAATATCTATCCAATTAAATATTCATTTTTATACTTTTAAATAATTTATTTTGTAAGATTTTGGCAACCCTTACATGACATTTTGATTTGTATCTGTATCAATAGTTGAGAATGTTACACTTTGTCTTTGTAATATCATGTAATGGAACTATTATGTACAATTTATTTGATTTCTTCAAATTATTTTCTTTGATTTTATTTTATTAGTGCATACACTAAATCATGCCATGTGTGCCCTTTATAATACATTATTTGGATATATTGCATTGCTTCAATTTACCTACTTTTAGCAATAACATGAACTACTTTACATTAAAATAACAATTTATTATTATTTATGGATATTTATTTTGTAATTCATAGTAATTCCAAATGATGTTTCATTGAGACATAATAGATGTCATTGGACTCATCTCATTAAGATCTATAAAATTAGATATTCATAGTTTTATTCTTCGAGATATTTCCTCAATACCTTTAGCATGTTTAGTAAGGCATTTCAATTCGAGATTGAATTGACCAAAAAAATGTTGCACTCATCTTTCTTATTATCTCAAAATTGAAGCTTTGCATTAATTTGTCTGATCACATAAACTTTTTAACATCAATTTGGTTATGTTAATTTGTAACCCTAAATCTCTACTCATGTGAGCTTTACATATATTTGATTTAATTATATTACATTACATCAATTTTCCTTATTTCATCTTTAATATCTTTGAGGAATATTCTTGCTTTAGTAATTAACAACAATTTTGGCTGAGGTGTGCTCTAGAAAAAAAAAATATTATCCTACTCAACTCGATGAGCTCTATCAAACTAAATATTACTTTTTTCTTTTAAACTTTTTTAATGTTTTGACATGCTTTTTGAGACAATTAATTCTTTCTTTCTCATTAAATTTATCTCATTTCTTTAAAATTTTTAGTATGATTTTATGAAATTTTAATTCTCTACTATTATAACAATAATATTGCTTTGATTTTGTTATATTGTTATGAAATTTTTTATATATTTATTTATATATAAGATAAAAATGTTTTATTATATATGGTTATTTAATTTCTTTATTGATAATAATAGCAAATTAGGTATGATAAAGATGAAACAAATGTTGTCATAGTCATGGAGACAAACTCTATAAATTTAAATATTTATTTTTAATCTTTTAAATATCTTTTTTTGAAAGGTTTTAACATGCTTTAAAAGTCATTTCAAGTTTTACCTGGTTTGACCAATTAGAATGTTACACACTTTATCCTTTTTTTTCTTAGAATGCGTTATTCTTGTACAACTTATCTCCTTCAAATTTTTCTTTTTGTTTGGTTATCTTATTTTGCTTTAATTTATTATATTTTAGCTTTAATATATTTTATAAATAATATTAAAATAACAAATTATTATTATTTATCTTTTTATAGAGGAAAGTCAGTAATTTTTGGCATAGTTTAACAGACATTTAAAAATTGAAGTTAGACTCATCTAAACAAGTTATATATAATAAAGAAATTCTCTTGCTATATTTTTAAAAAAATTTTAAAGTTAAAATTCGATTCATTCCTGATTTGACAATTAATGACATTATACTTGATGTCCTTGGTATCACATGATAGAGCTATCAAAAAACTTTTTTCATTTCTTTGAATTTCTTCCTTTGATATCAATAGATTACATTGCATTAAATGGTATGAATTTAGCTTTATTATTTTAATTATTTAATATCAAAATAATATGTTATTTTTTATATTTTTTTTATGATTTTTTTAATTAATAGTATTTCTAAACATGGTTTTATTAAAAGAAAATAAATGTCATTGGACTCGGCTCGAATAGCTTCACCTAAACAATTATTTTTTAATGGGAATTTTCATATTTATTTTCTAAACTTTTTTTAATGTTTTATAAGGCATTTTAGTCCATATCATTATTGATGATTAAGGATATTACTTTTTATCTCCTTAATTTATTTGATTACACTTTCCTTTATAATTTATCTCATTTCTTCAAAATTTTTTACACTGATTTGGTTATATTACAAAAAAAATCCTAAATCTCCTCTCCTATTATATATAGAACACTTTATTTGATTATATTACAATACTTAAATTTTTCTTATCTTAGTTTTAATAAAACTTTACATCATATTAAAATAATGATTTTTCTTACTAATGATTATTTACATTTTTAATTCAAAATCGTTCCACTTGATCTCCAATCAGAGAAAGCAAACACAGATGGACAAGCCTCGACGAGCTCCACTAAGTGAAATTCTCAATTTTTTAATACTTTTTCTAGGGTTCTCATTTTTTAAAATATGTCTCTTAGTACTTATTATGATGATCGAAAGTGGCACACTTGTTCTCCATAATATCTTGCAAGGAAGTTTTTTATACAATTTTTATAATTTTTTAAGATCCATTGTTTTTAATTAATTATATTAATATGAACTTCTAAATCTCTAATCATGTGACTTATACATCTCTTTGTTTTTGTCATATTATGTTACATCAATTATCACATTTCAACTTTATTATATCTTTACATAATGTTAATATGTTTATTTAATTAGTAATTCACAAGAATTCTGGACAAGTTTAGTCAACATAACATAAACATCATTGGACTCTACTTGATGAGCTTTATCCAATTTAACCTTTAATTTTATATTTTTGAAGTTTTTTAGATTTTTGAGATTTTTATGAGACATTCCATTCGTTCCTAACTATGTGATTGAGAATGTCATAGGTGATGTAAAAAGTAACTTGAAATACATGTTACCTTTTCAATTTATCTTATTCCTTTAAAATGTTTACTTCAAATTTCTTATATTTTATGAAACTCTATTTTACCTCTTATGGAACCTTGTATTGCTTTTATTTCTATAATTTACATTGCTGACATTAAACTCATTCCAAATTTGTCATAAATTTTCTTATTACTACTATAATAACTTATTATTATTTATGCTTATTTAGTTATATAATTCATAATAACTCAAACCTTGATCTGATTGAGATGAAACAAATATTGTTAAATCAATTGCAATAAGCTCTATGAAATTAAAAATTCAATTTTATATTTCTTAATTTTTTTTTCTAAGTGTTTAAATTCGTTCTTTATTTGATGATTGAGAATGTTAAACTCTTTAATATATATTAACTTTATATTAAAATAATATGTTGTTATTATTCATCCTTTTTCTATTTTAAAATTCATAGTAATTCAAAATGAGGTTGATGGTGATTAAAAAATATTTTACGACTCATCTCAAAGAGATATATGAAATTACATATTTTTTTTAATAATCTTAAATTTTTTTTTCTAAAGTTTTGGCATGATTTATGAGAGCTGTTTATTCGAAGCTAATTTCACAATTAAGGATATTATACTTTTTCTATTTCATATCTTGGTATGCAACTTGTTTGTGTAATTTATCACCTTTTTTAACATTTTTTCTATTGTTTTGATATATTGTTATATAACTCTAAATCTTCTCTTATGTAATAGTTACATTGCTTTGATTGGGTTATAATATATTACTTCATTTTATCCCATCTTGGATTTCATATATATTTACTTCAAATTATAAAAATATTTTTTGTTATG
This sequence comes from Vanilla planifolia, assembly GCA_023846275.1. Classification (NCBI taxonomy): domain Eukaryota; kingdom Viridiplantae; phylum Streptophyta; class Magnoliopsida; order Asparagales; family Orchidaceae; genus Vanilla; species Vanilla planifolia. The sequence continues at coordinate 49,260 of JAIUJO010003788.1, forward strand.
CTTACCTTCTTATTTTGCTGAATCTTGGTAAATTCAAATATGGTGTAATGGAGGCAAAATAAACATCATTGTACTCTTTTCAAGAAGCTCTATATAATTAAATATTATTTTTTAAAAAAAATTTATTTTGTAGGATTTTGGCTTGCTTTATGAGAAATTTTGATTTGTTTCTTACTTTATGTTTGAAAATGTTACACTTGATCTCCATAGTATCATGGAATAGAACTTTTTCATATAATTTATCTCATTTTTCCATATGTTTTTATTCGATTTGGCTATGTTAAAATGACCTTCTAAGTCCCCTCTTGTGTGACATTTATATTGCTTTCAGTTGATTGTATTTCTTTGCATAATTTAACACATTTTAGGTTTAATATATCCTTTCATAATATTAAAATAATATTTTATTATGTTTTAATGCTCATTTCGTTTGGTAAATATAATAATTTCAAATTTTATTAGAATGAGTTGAAACAAATGTCATTGGACACAGCTCGACCAGCATTATCCAATTAAAAAAATTGTTTTTTTTTATTTTTTTTTATAATTTTTAATGGTTTCAACATTTTTTACAAAACATTTTGTTTGATGTCTTATTATATAATTGACCATGTCACACTTAATCTCTTTAGTGTGGTGGAATGTAAGTTTCTTGTTCAATGTATTTCATTCTATAAAATCTTCTTCTTTCATTTGGTTTACTATAAAGAAACTCTTATTCTCCTCTCATGTCACTTGAGCATCACTTCAAATATTTTATATTACATTGTTTACATTCATCTCATCCCACATTCATTATATACACTTAACATTAAAAAGATAATTTATTATTACTATTATTATTATTATTACATATTTAATTTTGTAATTCATTAGAAATCTAAACAAATGTCAGTGGAATGGAAGTTATTAAATATTTAAATTTTAAAATATTTTATGTTTTAGGGTTTTATTACTAATTTCAAAACATTTGGATTCATATGTGATTTGATAATTCATTATTTTACATTCAATCTTCGTAGTTTCTAGGAATTCAAATTTTTTGTATAATTTAACACATTTGTTCAGATGTTTTGCTTTGATTTGGTTATATCACTATGAAACACTAATCGTCTTTAAGGTTGAACATCAAACCTCTTTAAAATGGTCATGGCATATTATTTTAATTTATCTCGCTTTAGCTTGAATATATACTTGCTTAATATTAAAATAATAATATTTTTTTATTTATGGAAATTTTATTTTACAATTTTTCAAAAATTTTAGATGAGGGCCAATTGAGACAATGCAAACATCATTAGACTTATCTCGTCAAGCTCTATCCAATTAAATGTTCATTTTTAATATTTTAAAAATATTATTTTATGGGGTTTTTATCTGCATTATGGAACATTTGAATCGTACAAAATTTCATGATTGAAGGTACTATGGTTGATGTCAATGAAATCTTTTAATGCAACCTTCTTATATAGTTTTACTCATTTCTTAATTTTTTTTTGTTTAAATTTGTTATGTCAATATATAACTTTAAATCTCCATGTGATCTTTATGTCACATTGATATTGCTATATTATATTTATTCAATTTATATCTTTTCAACTTTGGCACAAATTTACTTGATGTTAAAATAATAATGCATTATTATTTATTCTTATTTACTTTTGAAATTCAAGATAATTTTAGGCAAGGTTCAATAAAGACAAAACAAACATCTTTTAACTCATCTTGACCACCTCTATGTAATTAAACATTAATTTTAAACTTTTAAATATTTTTTTATAAGATGTCAAGTTTTACAAGACTTTTCAATTTATTATTGAAATTACAATCAAAGATTTTGAACTTGATCCCTTTAGTACCTTAGAATTTAAATTTCTTTTAATATTTGCCTCATTTTTTCTAAATGTTTTGTTTTGATTTATTAATATCACTTTGAAACTCTAAACCTCCTCTCCAAAAAACTTACATCACTTTTAAATTACATTACTTCAATTTGTCTAATCTTAGCTTCAATTTATTTCTACTAAATATGAAAATAATAATTTATTATCACATGTCCTTATTTATTTCATTAGTTTCAAAAAATTCTAATAAGGTTCGATGAGGTCAAAAATAATGGTGGAAATATCTCGATGAGCTGTACAAAATTAAAAAAATTTATATGCTTGAATATTACTTTCTAAGCTTTTTGATGGCTCATGAGACATTTAATTTGTACTTGATTTGATTATTGAGGAAGTTACACTTGACCTAGTAGGTTTCTTTAAAGCAAGTTCTCATAAAACATATCTCATTTCTTTAAAGTTTTCACTTTGATTTGGTTATAATATTATGAAAGTAGAATTCTTCTCTCCTATAAACTTAGCATCGCTTTAATTTAGTTACATTATATTGCTTGAATTTCTCATATTTTAGATTTTTTATATAATTTCATAAAATTAAAATAAAACTTTAAAATTATTTATTTTTATTTAATTTGGCAACTATAAGTAATTCTAAGAAAGGTTCAATCAAGTAGAATCAAACTTTGTTTGGCTTACTTAGATCGACCCTATAAAATTAAATTTTATACTTTATATATTTTAACGTTTTATTTTCTTGTTTTTTAACACACCTTACGAGATATTTAGATTCATAACATATTTGTTGATGGAGGATAATATATTTGATCTCTTTAGTATAAAGGAATGTTATTTTTATATGTAATTTATCACTTTTCTTCAAATCTTTTGAATTGACTTGATTTAATTATTAAGTAAATTTAAATCTTCTCTTATGTATCCTTTACATCTCTTTGATTTGGTTTGTTTTTTTCTTCAAATTATTTCTTTTTAAGTAAAAAATATTTTTACTTATATTAAAAATCATAATTTAGCATTATTGATGCTTATTTATTATTTTAATTTATATTAATTCCAGGGTTCAATCAAGGTAAAACAAATAACAGTAAATGCATTTTAATGACCTCTATTCAATTAAAAATTTATCTTTATTTTGAAAATTTATTTTTATGGGATATCTTGATTAATATATTATTTATCAGTCAAGGATGTTGCACTCGATCTCTATCTTATCTTAAAATGAAAATTTTACAAATAATTTACATATTTTTTTCTTAAAACTTTTGCTTTGATAGTTTTATACTTCAATGAAGTTGTAATTATCCTCTCAAGTGATCTTTATATCATCTAAATTTTGATATATTACATTTCTTTCAATTATATATTTTTGTTTAATATATATATTTACTTAATATTTAAATGATAATATATTATTATTTATTTTTATTTAATATAATAGTAGTTGAAATTCTAATTTAGGTCAAATAAAGACAAAACAAACATCATTTGAATTTTTTATTTGCTCTATCAAATTAAATATTATTTTTTCTATTTTTTTAAGTATTTTAATTTTCTAAGCTTCTAACACATTTTATGAGACATTTTGATTCAAACATGATTTAATGAGTAAGGATGTCACCCTCAATCATCTTAATATTTTCCAATGCAAGTTTCATACACAATTTATCTTATTTAATAAAATTTACTACTTAGATTTTATTAAATTGCTGAACAAAACTTGATTTCTTTTATCATGTGATGTCACATGACTTTAATTTGGCTGCATCACTTTGCTTCAATTCATCTCATTTGTTATTTAATATTTATTTACCTTAAAAAAATCATAATTTATTTTTGTTTATGCATATTTACTTTTTTAATTTATAGTAACACAACACTATGTCTAATCGAGATGGGATAAATGTTGAGCACCTCATCTAGAACACCTTTATCTAATTAGACATTAATTTTCAAATTTTTAAATATTTATTTTTTTCCCATTTTTTTTTACATATTTTTATTCGTAATAGGTTCCATGATTGAGGATGTTATACACAATTAGTATTGTATTTTAGAATATGAATTTCTTATATAATTTATCTAATGTTTTCAATTCTTTTACGTTTTGGTTATCTTACTACATAACTCTAAACAATCTCTCCTATGGCTCAAACATTGCTTTGATTTTCTTATAAAACAAATGTTGTTTGAATCATCTTAACAAGCTTCATACAATTAAAATTCATTTTAATATTTTTAAATATTTTTTTCTATGGTTTTTGCACACTTTATGAAACAATTTAATTCACAATCGATTTTATATTAAAAAAATGTTACCATTGATCTCATTAGAATTTTGGAATGAACTTATCTGTACAAATTTTCTCATTGTTTCAAAATTTTTCACTTTGTTTTAGTAATATTACATAGAAATACAAATTCTCCTCTCACATAGATTTGTTATCGCTTTAAATTGGTAAATTTAGATTGCATCAATTTATCTAATTGAAGCTTTAATATATATCTACTTAATATTAAAAAATTATTATTATTTAAGTTTTTCTTCTTTGTTAATTAAAATTAACCCCAAATGAGGTGTTGTCCAGTGGAAACAAATATATTTGTATTAGTGTTGAGTTGTATTCAATTAAAAATTAATTATTTATTTCAAAATAGTATTTTTATTTTTTTAACATGGTTTGTGAGATATTTTGATTCGTGCCTAATTTGATGATCTGAAATGTCACACTAGATGTTAAACTCTTATAGTGCAACTTTCTTATAAAATTTATCTCATTTTCTCAAATTTTTCAATTTTATTTGATTTGGTTATTTTCTTTTGTATCAATTAATCTTATTTTAGCTTTAATATATATTTAGAAAATTTTTTAAATAATAATTTATGATTTTTTATTCTTTTTTATTAGTATAATTTAAAGGAATTCTAAATGAGACTTAATCAAGTCAAAATAAACAACATAATACTCATCTTGATGTGCTCTATCTAATTAAAATTTAACTTTTTATATTTTTAAATAACTTTTTATTTATGATTTTAACATGTTTTTGGGGCATTTTAACTCAAACTTAATTTGATGGTCAAAGACTTTGCACTTAATCTCTTTAGTATCTCAGAATTCAACTTTTTCACATAGTTTTTTCATTTTTAAAACTTTTTTACATTGATTTTTTTATGTTAATGTCTGACTTTATATCACCTCCCATGTGACCTTTTCTTCACTATAATTCACTTATACAACATTGCTTCAATTCAACTAATTTTAGTTTTAATATACATTGACTTAATAATAAAATAGTAATTTGTTATTACTTAGAGTTTTTTAATTTTGTAATTTGTAGGAAATCATCACAATGCTTGATTTATAAGAAGTAAGAATCATTTGACTCCTCTTTGGAAGCTCTATCATATTAAATATTCATTTTAATATTTTTAAATATTTTATTTTTTATTTTGGGACACCCTAAGAGACAATGTGATTTGTACTTAATTTGATGAAAAAATATGTTACACCTAATCTCCTTATTATCTTGGATTTCATCTTTCCCACAAAAGTTATCGCATTACTTCAAATCTTCTGCTTTTATTTGGATGTAGGACTTTGTAACTCTAAATCTCTTCACATGTGACATTTAGATTAGCTCAATTTAGTTATATTTGTTTGAATTAATTTACCCCATTTCATCTTTAATACATACCTACATGATTTAACAAAATAATTTATTATTATTTTTTTATTTATTTTTGTAATCCATGTTGATTACAAACTTGATAAAATCAAGAGAAAAAGATATTGTTGGACAGATCCTCCAAAGATCTAACAAATGAAATATACAATTTTATCTCAAAATCATGGAATGTAGTTACATTGTTCAATTTATCTCACTTTTTTAGGTTTTTCTCTTTTATCTAGTTAGTTCACTTTGTAAATCTAATTCTCCTCTAGTGAATCTTTTACATGGCTTTTCTTTTGTTGTATTGTGTCGTTTCAATTTATCTAATTTTAGATTTAATATATATGTAAATTTAACTAAAATAATAATTTTTATTATTTAAACTTATTTAACTTGGTAGTTGTAGTAGTTCCAATTGAGGTCTAGTAGAGACAAAATAAACATAATTGGATTTGTGCTTATGAGCTCCATCAAATTAAATAATCATTTATATTTTAATTATTTCTATTTTATATCATTGTAGAATTTTTATGTGATATTTTTAATCATACATGATTTAATGATGAATAATGTTATATTTGATTACATTATTATTATTGATTGCAACTTTTCATATAATTTATATGACTTCTTGAAATTTTTTATTTTGGTTTCGTTATCTATCTATGTATCCCTACATCTCATCTCATATGGAATTTTCTTATTTTTTTCTTTTGTTATATTATATTTCTTTAATTTATTTAATTTTAATTTAATGAATTTTTACTGCTTATTTTTACGTAATTTATATCAGTTTTGAACGAGGTGTATTCAACATGAAATGAACATCATTGGATAATTTTAAATATTATTTTTTTATTAATTTTTTATTTAAATATTTTTGTTGAATAGTTTGGGTGGATTTTTAAATTATTTTTTATTTGTATATAGTTTGACTATTAATAAATTTACACTTTAGCATCTATAATGTTTCAATTTGATTTAATTATATTATTTTGTAACTATTTTCACTAATGTGACATTTACATCATTTTGAATTGGATAAAGTACACTTCTTAAATTTATTTCATTTTCAATTTAATATAAATTTAATTGATATTTAAAAAATTTAATATGAAAAAATGTTGTTGGGCTCACCTCGATAAGATCTATCCAATTAAATACTCGTTATTATTTTTAAATATATTACTTTCTTGTGTTTTTCACCCTTTATTAGAAATTTCAATTTCTACTTTTTTTGATGATTAAGGATATGACATTCAAACTCCTTCGTATTTTAGAGTGAAACATTCTCAAGTAAATTATCTTTTCTATTCAATTTTTTTGTTCTTATTTTGTTATATTTCTAAGAAATTGTAACTTTCTCTAATGTCACCTTTACATCATTTTGATTTTGTCATATTATATTACCTTAATTTATCTTATTTGACCTTGAATATATATATTTACTTAATATTACAAAACAATATATTAGATATTTCATAATAATTCAAAATGAGGTATAATCTAAATGAAACAACCATTATTAGACAGGACTTGGTGGTCTCTATCAAATTGAATATTGACTTATTAATTTTCAATTATTTTATTTTCTTGCTTATTTTCTCACATTATAAGCTATATTTATTTATTTCTGATAAGATGTTTGAGGATATTATACTCGATCTACTTAGCATCTTATACTTTAATAATCTCACACAATTTATTAAATTTTTTCAATTTTTTTATTTACTTATATTCTACACAACTCTGAATCGCCTCTTATGTTACATTTATGTCATTTTTTATATTACATTGTTTCATGCTTTATTATTTAAACTTTAACATAATTTAATGTAATTTTAAAAATAATTTTTTAATTATTATTGAATTTTTACTTTGGAAATTCACTTTAATGAAAAACAAGTCCATTTGAGATGAAAACAAAAATCATTGGATTTCTCTCGATAAACTATATCCAATAAAATTATTAATTTAATTTTTTAATATTTTATTTTCATGTATTTTGACAAATTTTCTTATATATTTTTATTTTTACCTAATTTAATGATCAAGGCATTTCTCTCGATTGCCTTAGTATCATGGAATGGAGGTTTCCATAAAATTTATCTACTTTTTTCAAAGTTTTTCATTTAATTTGTTTATATTACTCTATCACTCTAAATTTTTACTCATGTGACGCTTATAACAACTTGATAGGAAATGTTATAATACTTCAAATTTTCAAATATCATCTTTCATTTTTGTTTACTTAATATTAAGATATTAATTTGTCATATTTTTTCCAAACAAGGATTAATCGAGATTAAACAAATGTGATTATATTTACTCGACGAGCTCCATTGAAATAATATTTCTTTTTATATAAGTAATACTTATTGTCTAAAGTTTTGGATAACTTTATAAAGTATTTTAATTTGTACTTGTTTTGATGATCGATATTATTACACTCAGTTTTCTTAATATCTTGAAACGCCAGTTTGCCATACAATTTATGTCATTTTTACTATCTTTTTGCTTTAATTTTGATATATTACTAATTCAAAGAAATGTAATGATCACACTCTAGGTGGTTTTTTGTTACAGAGTAATATAACTAAATCAAAGCAAAATATTTTAAGAAATGATGTAAATTATGTATGAAAGTTGTATTCTAAGATTTTAAGGTTATCAAGTTTAACATCCATAATGTTCAAATGTGGTATGAATCAAAAAGTAACGTAAAACATTGCAAAATATGTTAGACTAACTTATTTAAAATAATAAAAAAATTCATTTGCACAAAACTCATTGAGACTAGTCTAACAATATTTTCTCATTTTCAGCAAATCTTGTTTAGAATACTGTGAATTACAAATATAAATAAAACTAAATCATAATACATTATTATTAGATTCTAAATTCACCATGTTTTGAAGTGGAAAAGAGTTAAATTAAAGTAATATAATATAGCCAAATAAAATTTGTGGTAGGGTAATACAAGTAGAGAATTGGAGTTCAAAAATAATATAACCAAAAAAGCAGAAGTTTTGAAAGAATGACACAAATTATGTGGGATGCTGCATTCCCAAATGTTGTGGAGGTAAACTATAACATTGTCAATTTTAAAAAAGTGTACTAATGAGAATGTCTCATAAAGAATGCTAAAACACTTGAAAATAAAATATTTGAACATATAAAAATAAATATTAAATCTGTTAGAGCTTGTCAAAATGTGCTTAATGATGCTAGTTTCATCTCCATCAAGCCTCATTTATAATTAACAAAAATTGCTGATGAAAAAAAACATAAATAATAATAAAAGTTTCATGCGAGGAAAATTAGGATTTCATAGTATTGTAACGAAATCATAGTGAACAATTTGCAAAAATAAGATAAATTATGTAAGAGAGTTGTATTCTAAGAAACCATAGAGCTCAAGTATAACATCCTTGAGTGTAAAATAAATAATGAATCAAAATATCTTATAAAATAGGTCAAAACCTTGAAAATAAAATTTATAAAAAATAAAAAATGAATATTTTATTTGATAAAACTCATCAAGGAGAGTGCAGTGACATTTATTTCATCTTATCAAATCTAATTTTGAAATAAAATTAATTAACAAAATAAATAGGCACAAATAATAAAAAAAACTATTATTTAAGTAAAAATATATGAAGGTTTAACTAATGTAAATTGGAGCAATATAATATAGCCAAATCAAATTATTATAATGTTCATGTTAGATAAGGTTTAAAGTAACATAGTAACAAACCAAAATAAATAAATGAAATTTGTTTAAATGAGATAAACAAGAAGGTAATGTTGGATTCAAAGATATTATGAAGATGTATTTTAACATCCTCATTTATAAAATCAGGTACTAATCAAAATGTCTCATGATTATGCCAAAGACATAAAAATCATTAATTTAGAAAAATAAAAAACAATAATTAGTTAGACTGCTACAAATCACCAACATAAATATGCATAAATAATAATAATATTTTTTAAAAATTAATTTCATATATATTAAAACAATAATAAAATAAATTGAATCATTGCAATATAAAAACAATTAAAAAAATTTAATGTTCACATGAAAATAAAATTAGTGTTTCATAGTAATGTAACCAAATCAATTTTAAAGATTTGTAAAAATATGTTAAATTGTACATTAAAGTTGAATTACAATGTACAAATAAGATGATTGTAACATTCTCGATCATTACAGCGAGAATGATTTTACATAACTTGAAAATGGCGCTAAAATCATGTAAAATATCATATTTAAAAACATAGAAATAAATATTTAGTTATGGCAATTGACCCTTGTTTGGAAAGACTATAAATTAAAAAAAGCACATAAGCAAATATAAAGTTCTATGTTGAGGAGAATTAGAAATTCATAGTAATATAACAAAATAAAAATGAAACATATGTAAAATAAGATAATTGTGCAATAAAGTTGCATTCCAGGATACCATGGAGATGGAGTGCAACATATTTCATCATCAAATCAGGTACCAATCTAATGACTCACAAATCCTAGAAAACTTTAAAAAAATAAAATATTTAGAAATATTAAATATAATATTTAATTAGAGAGAGTTCATTAAGTTCAGTAAAATTATGTAGGTTTTATAATTATCCAACCTTCTTTAGATTTACTATGTATTACAATAGTAACCAAAAATAAAAATAAATTAATAATTTTATGTCTAGTAAATGTATATTAAAAAAATATGTTTAAATGAAGTAATATAACATAACAAAATTAATGTGATGAAAAGCTGACAAGAGAGGTATTTAGAGTTAGCAATATAGCCAAATTAAAAAAAAGTTGAAGAAATAAGAAAAATTATATGTAAAAGTAATCTTCTCATATTGATGTTTGTCATTTCTAGATAAGGCCTCCATTGAAATTTATTAAACTGAAGCAACACAATATAAAAAAACAAAAAGATATATAAAGGTCACATAAGAGAGGATTTAGAGTTATAAAATGATTTGTTAAAGTAAATGAAAAAATTTGAAAAAATTTGAAAAAATAAGACAAAATTTGAAAAAATTTAGAGTGTACAAATCAAATTACTCATACAATAGGTGAAATACTCGAAAATAAAATATTTACAAAGAAAAAAAATACAAAGATAAAAAACTCAAGGATATGAGTTTATAGATATTTATTTAGTCTTTATTGGACAACATTTAGAATTTCTATGAATTATCCATCTGAAGATACTAAAATATAATAAAATATTATTTTAATATCAAGAAAATGTAAGATAATGAAACAAAAGTGGTGTAAAAGAGATGAGGAAATTTGGTGTTACATAATTATACTCCCAAATTAAAGTAAAAATTCAAAGAAAATGAGGCAATGTGTATGGGAAAGTTGCACGTCATAATGCTAAGGAGATCATTAAATGCAAATAAATATTTCTCAAAATATTGCCAAAATTAGAAAGAAAAAATATTTAAAAATATAAAAATAAATATTTAGTTAGTTCAAGCTCATCAAGTTGAGTGGACGACATTTGTTTCATCTCAATAAGACATTGCATAGAATTATTAAAAATTATCAGACAAAATAAGGGTAAATAATAATAAATTATTGTTTTAATATTAAGTATACATTAATATTGAAATAACAAAAATTGAAGAAATATAACAAAACAAATTCAAGGTCATGAAAGGGTCACATAAGTCTAGATTTAGAGAATTCTATTAATCCAACAAAGATTGTTTCAACAAGATTAGACCTCATTTGAAATAAGATAAAGTTAAGCAATGTAATATAAGAAAATTAAAAGAGTTGTAATTATCATATGAGAGGAGAATTAATGTGTCTTTGTAAAATAACAAAATCTAGGAGAAGTACTCTAAGAAATGTGAAAAATTACAAAAGAAAGTTGAATTCCAAGATAATAAGTTAAGTGAGCATCCCTTCCTTGATCATCAAATTTTGCAAGAATCAGAATGTGTTGTTCAACATGCAAAAAACTTGAAGCTATGTAAAGGGCACATGAAAATATATTTAGAGTTACGTACTAAATTTTATTAGATACTTACATTCCAAGATACTTTAGAGATATGGTATAGCATTATTCATAAAATCTAGTACAGATAAAAGGGACTCATAAAACAACTAAAGCCCTTTAAAATAAATTATATAAAACTTTAAATTGAATCTTCTATAACATATAGCTTATTGAGTTGAGTCCAACAATGTGTCTCTTTTGAGAAAAATAATGATGTCAATATTAAGTATATATATATATATATTAAACCTTAAAAGACAAATATTAAAACAATGTAATTTAACCAAATCAAAATGACTAAATGCTGACATGGTTAGAGATTCAAAATTTTATGAAAATATAACAAAATCAAACAATAATATTTAAAAAGATGAGGTAAATTATATGGAAAAGTTGTTTTCTAAGACACTAAGGAGATATTGAGTACCATTATTGATTGAGAAATCAAGAAATAATCACAATTTCTCATAAAGTATTGTAAAGCCACAGAAATAAGATACATAAAAATTATAAATTGAATAGAGCTCATCGAGATGAGCCCAACAACCAATATTTTTTATCGCTCATAACTAATTTTGAATTATAGTGAAATATTCAAGCATATATGAATTAATAAAAATAAATTATTTTATAAATTAATTAAATTTAATATTATAATTGTAAGGATAAAAATTCAAGCAATATAATACAACCACATAAATAAAAAATAAAGGTAACATGAGAGGAGACTTAGTGCCTTGTAATAACACAACAAAATCATTACAATGTATGATAAGCAAGACAAATCATAGGGTAATGTTGGCAACCAAGATACTAAGGAGATTGACTATAATTACCTCAAATGTTAAGTGAGATATGAGTCAAATTGTATAGTAAAGAATGCAAAAATCATATAAAATTAAAAAGGTAAAAATGTAGAATTGAAATTTTGAGTGGATAAAGCTTATTGACAGAGATTAAATGATGATTATTTCATCTTGACTTGGCCTCATTTGAAGTAAATATGAATTACCAAAGAAATAAAAATAAATAATATTTAATATTTTTTTCTAAAAAAAGTAATATAAAGATTACATAAGAAGACAACTATAGCTATATGTATTATAAAAAATAAAAGAAACATTTCTCAAGAAAAGAGAAAAATGTTATGGGAAAGTTGAATTCCCACATCCTGAAGTCGTGCACAAATATAAATTTCTTTGAAAGTATGTCAAAATTTAAAAGATCTAAAACATTTAAAACCATAAAAAAATGAATATTTAATTCCATTGTTCAAGAGTAGTTGACTCTAACGATATTTATTTAGATCAGCTCTAGCGTTGAAATTCTACGAAGAACTAAAATAAATAAGAATAAATAAATATAAATTATTTTTTAATGTTAGTTAACAAGTAATGTGTCCTAGTAACAAATAAATAGGCATTAATTTACTTTGTATTGAAGCAATGTGATGTAACCTTTTCAAAGTAATCTAAAGCTAACATAAGACGAAGTTTTGAGTGACACATAAATATAACAAATCAAAGTGAAAATTTTGAATAAATGAAATAAATTGTACCAAAATGTTCTATTGCAAGAAGCTAAGTACATCGAGTGTAACAACCTCAATCATCAAATTAGGTACTAATTGAAATTTCTCATAAATCATAGAAAAACCAAACTACATAAAATATTTGAAAAT
>JAIUJO010003788.1:67500-70000 GCA_023846275.1 Vanilla planifolia
TTGTCATGATTAGACCTAATTAATTATTATTACAAATTAGCTAAGCAACAAAGCTCAAATTATAATAAGTTATTTTTTTTAAGATTCAATAAATTCATATTAAAGGTAAAATAAGACAAACTAAAGCAATATAATATAACAAAATGATAATGATGTAAAGGTCATATGAGTGGAGATTTAGGTCAGTGAGAAATGTCCAGTAACCTTTCCTCTATCTGCATTAAACCTCATTCAAAATTACTATAAATTACAAAAATAAATATACATATGTAATAATAAAAAATTAATTAAATAAAATAAAATATATATTAAAGTTCAAGCCATGTAATACAAGTAAATAAAAGTAATGTAAAGTACATATGAGAGTAAAATTAGTCTTCTATAGTAATAAAACTAAATAAAATAAAAACATTTTAGGAAACTAATTAAAATGTTTTTAAAATATTGCATTCCAAGACACTAAGAAGTTCGAGTGATACAAACTTGATAGTCAAGTTATGTGTAAATCAAAATGTCTAATAAAGCGTGCCAGAACAATTGGAAATGAAATACTTAGAAATATAATGTGAGTATTTAAATGGATAGAACTTGTAGAGATCAGTTCATGAATGTTTATTTCTTCTTGAGCAAAAAAAGCAATGAAATATGACCAAATCAAGGTGATGTAAAGATTACATGACAAGAGATTTATGGTAAAATAATTATATGGCCAAATCAAGGAAGAAATTCAACAAAAGGAGATAAATTTTGAAGGAAAATTGAATTACAAGCTATTAAGGAGATCAACTACTGAATGCATAATCCTTAATTTAGGTACTAATAAAAATGGCTCAAAACATAAGTCAAAACTTTTGAAAATAAAATATTTAAAAATAAAAAAATAAATTTTTAACATGATAAAGCTCATCTATATGAGTTGTGATGCTTGTTAGGTTACAATCGTACCACATTTTTAATTTTTGTAATTAAAAAATTTAACAAGAATAAATAAGTTTAAATTATTTCTTCAAAGTTAATTAAGTATATGTTAAAGTTAAAATTAAATAAATCATATTAATATAATATAACTAAAACAAAGTGATATAAAGGTCACATGAGGTGGAAATATTAGTTCTATAATAATATATTAAAATAAAAGAAAAAAAATTTTAAAATATAAGAAAAATTATATAGGAAAGTTTAATTCAAAAAAATAAAGTGTTCTAGTATAACATTCTCTATTATTAAATTAGTTGTGAATCAAAATATCTTGTAAAAATATAGCAATGAATATTTAATTGGATAGAGCTTATCTAGGGGACTACAACATCATTTTATTCATCTCACAAAATTATAAAAAATATATTTATAAGTAATAATAAAATATTATTTTAATATTAAAGATGAAATAAAGAAGAAGAAGAAGAAGAAAAAGAAGAAGAAGACGGAGTAGAGGAAGAGGTAGAGAAAGAAGAAGAAGAAGAAGAAGAAGAAGAAGAAAAAGAAGAAGAAGAACAAGAAGAAGTTGTAGAAGAAGAAGAAGAAGAAGAATAGGAAGAAAAAGAAGAATAGGAAGAAAAAGAAGAAGAAGAAGAAGGAAAAGAAGAAGAAGACAAAGAGGAAGAAGAACAAGTAGAAGAAGAAGATGAAGGAGAAGAAAAAGAAGAATTAGAAGAAGAAGAAGAAAAAGAAGAAGAAGAAGAAGAACAAGTAGAATAAAAAGAAGAAGAAGAAGAAGAATAGGAAAAAAAGATGAAGAAGAAGAAGAAAAAGAAGAAGAAGAAGAAGAGGAAGAAAAGATGATGATGAAGAAGAAGAAGGGGAACAAGAGGAAGAAGAAAAAGAAGAGGTAGAAAAAAAGAAGTAGAAAAAAGATGAAGAAGAAGAAGAACAAGAGGAAGAAGAAGATGATGATGAGGAGGAAGAAGTAGAAGAAGAAGAAGAAGAAGAAAAATAAGAAGAAGAAGAATATGATGAAAAAAGAGGAAGAAGGGGAGGAGGAGGAGGAGGAGGAAGAAGAAGAAGAAGAAGAAGAAGAGGAAGAACAAGAAGAAGAAGAAGAAGAATTAAAATAATAAGAAGAAGAAAAAGAAGCAGAAAAAGAAGAAGAAGAACAACAGGAAGAAGGTGGTGATGATGATGATGATGATGATGATGAAGAGGAAGAAGAAAAAGAAGAAGAAGAACAAGAACAAGTAGAAGAAGAGGAAGAGGAAAAGGAAGAAGAAGAAGAAGAAGAAAAAAGAAGAAGAAGAAGAAGAACAAGAAGAAGAACAAGAAGAAGAAGAAGAAGAAAAATTAAGAAGAAGAAGAAGAAGAAGAAGAAAAAGTAGTGGAAGAAGGAGAAGGAGAAGAAGGAGAAGGAGAAGAAGAAGAAGAAGAAGAATTAGAAGAAGAAAAAGAGGAAGAAGAAAATAAGAATAAGAATAAGAATAAGAATAAGAATAACAATAAGAAGAAGAAAAAGAAGATGAAGAAGAAGAAGAAGAAGGGGAAGTTGAAGAAGATGAAGAAGCAAGAA
>JAIUJO010003788.1:72500-75870 GCA_023846275.1 Vanilla planifolia
TGAAGAAGAAGAAGAAGAGGAAGAAAATATGAAGAAGAGGAAGAAGAAGAGGAAAAGAGAAGAAGAAGAAGAAGAAGAAGAAAGAAGAAAAAGAGGAAGAAGAAGTAGAAGAAGATCATGATGACGAGGTAGAAGAAGAAGAAGAAGAAAACAAAGAAGAAGATGATGAGGAAGAAGAAGAGGAAGAAGATGTGAAAGAGAAGAAGAGGATGAAAAGGAAGAGAAGAAGAAGAAGAAGAATTAAGATGATAATGATGAAGAAAAAGAAGAAGAGGAAGATGAAGATGAAGAAGAAGAACAAGAACAAGAACAGGAAGAGGAAGTGGAGGAGAAAGAAGAAGAAGAAGAATTAGAAGAAGAAGAAGAATTAGAAGAAGAATAAGAAGAAGAAGAAGAAGAAGAAGAAGAAGAAGAGGAAGAAGATGAAGAAGAAAAGTAGAAGAAGAAAAAAAAAGAACAAGAAGAAGAAGAAGTAGAAGAAGAAGATGAAGATGGAGAAGAAAAAGAAGAACAATTAGAAGAAGAGAAGATGAATTAGAGGAAGACGAAGAAGAAGAAGAAAATGAAGAAGAAGAAGAAGGAAATGATGAAGGGGAACAAGAAGAAGAAAAAGGAGAAGAAGAAGAAGAAGTAGGCTGAAGAATAAAAGTTATAAGGGGGGAGAAAAAGAATTAGAAGAAGAAGAAGAAGAAGAAGAAGAAGAAGCATGAGAAGAAGGAAAAGGAATAGAAGATGAAGAAGTAGAAGGAAGAAGAAGAAGAAGAAGAAGAAGAAGTGGAAACAAGAAGATGAAGAAAAAAAGAGAAGAAGGTGATGATGAAAAAGAAGAAGAAGAAGAAGTGGAAGAAGACAAAGGAGAAGAGAAGAAGAAGAAGAAGAAGAAACAGAATAAGAAGAGAAGAAGAAGAAGAAGAAGAAAAAGAAGAAAAAGAAGAAGAAAATGAAGAAGAGGAAGAAGAAGCAGGAAAAAGAAGAAGAAAAGATAAGAAAAAAGAAGAAGAATAAGGAGAAGAAGAAGAAGAAGAAAAAGAAATAGAGAAAGAAGAAGAAGAACAAGAAGAAGATGTTAATGATTAAAAAGACAAAGAAGAGGAAGAAGAAGAAGAAGAGGAAGAGAAGAAGAACAAAAAGAAGAATTTTTTGGAAGTAGAGGAAGAAGAAGAAGAAGAAGAAGAAGAAGAAGAATAAGAAGATGAAGAAGAAGAAGAAAAAGTACTATTAGAATAAGAAGAAGAAGAAAAAGAAGATGAAGAAGAAGAGGAAGAAGAAGATGAAGAAGAAGAAGAAGAATAAGAAGTTCATGATGAAGAAAAAAGAAGAAGAAGAAAAAGAAGAAGTGGAAGAAAGAAGAAGCAGTGTTAGTAGAAGAAGAAGAAGAAGAAGAAGAAGAGGAAGAAGAAGATAATTAAGAAGAAGAAGAATAAGAAGAAAAATTAGAAGAGGAAGAAGAAGAAGAAGAAGTAGAAGAAGAAGAAAAAGAAGAAGAAGAGGAAGAAGAAGAAGAAGAGAGAGAAGATGAAGAAGAAACATGAACAAGAAGAAGAAGAAGAAGATGAAGAGAAGAAGTTGATGATGAAGAAAAAGAAGAGTAGGAAGAAGAAGAAGAAGAAAAAAGAACAAGAAGACGAAGAAGAAGAGAAGAAGAAGAAGAAAGACAAAGAAGAACTATTAGAGAAGAAGAAGAGAAATTAGAGGAAGATGAAGAAGAAGAAGAAAATGATGGATGAGGAGAAGAAGAAGAAGAAGAAGAAGAAGAGAACAAGAAGAAGAAGAAAACGATGAAAAAGAAGAAGAACAAGAACAAGAAAATAAAGTAAAGGAAGAAAAAGAATTAGAAGAAGAAGAAGTAGAAGAAGAAGGAGAAGTAGAAAAAGAAGAAGAAGAAGAAGAAGAAAGAAGAAGAAGAAGAAGAAGAAAAAGAAATAGAAGAAGAAGAAGATGAGGAAGAAGAAGAATAAGGAGAAGTAGAAGAAGAAGAAGAAGAAGAAGAGAAGAAAAAGAAGAAGAAGAAGTGGAAGAAAAAGAAGGTGTAGAAGAAGAAGAAGAAGAAGAGAAGAACAAGAACAAGAAGAAGAAATAAAAGAAGAAGAAGAACAAGAAGAAGAAGAAGAAGAAAAAGAAAAAGAAGAAGAAGAAGATGATGATGAAGAAGAGGAAGAAGAAGACGAAGAAGAAGAAGAAGATAAAGAAGAAGAAGAAGAATAAGGAGAAGAAGATGAAGAAGAAAAAGAAATAAAAATAGAAGTGGAAGAGGAAGACTTTCAAGATCAAGATTAAGAAGAAGAAAAAGAAGAAGAAGAACAAGAGGAAGAGGAAGAAGAAGAAGAAGAGAAGAATAACAAAAAGAAGATGAAGAAGAAAAAAGTAGTTGTAGAAGGAGAAGAAGAAGAAAAAGAAGAAGAAGGAGAAGAAGAAGAAGAAGAAGAAAAACAAAAAAAGAAGAAGAGGAGGAAGAAGAAGTTCATGATAAAGAATAAAAAGAAGAAGAAGAAGAAGTAGAAGAAGAGGAAGAAGAAGAAGAGAACAAGAAGAAGAACAGGAAAAGGAAGAGGAAGATGAAGATGAAGATGACGAAAAAGAAGAAGAAGAAAAAGAAGATGAAGAAGAAGAAGAGGAACAAGAAGAGGAAGAAAAAGAAGAACATGAAATGAAGAAGAAGATGAATAAGAACAAGCCAAAGAAGAAGAAGAAGAAGAAGAAGAAGAAGAAAAAATAGTAGAAGATGACGAAAAAGAAGATGAAGAAAAAGAAGAAGAAGAAGAAGAAAATAGAAGAAGAAGACGAAGAAAAAGTAGAAGAAGAAGAAAAGAAGAAGAAAAAGAAGAAGAAGAAGAAGAAGAAGTAGAAGAAAAATAAGAACAAGAAGAAGAAGAAGCAGAATTTGTAGAAGAAGAAGAAGTAGAAGAAGAAGAAGAAGAGGAACAAGAAGAAGAAGATAGAGAAGTTGAAAACAAAAAGAAGAAACAGAAGAAGAAGAAGAAAAAGAAGAAGAAAAAGAACAAGAAAAAGAAGAAGAATAAGAATGCGAAGTAATAGAAAAAGAATAAGGACGAGAAGAAGAAGAAGAAGAAGAATTATAAGAAAAGAAGAAGAAGAAGAAGAAGAAGAAGAAGAAGAGGAAGAGAAGAAGAAGAAGATGTAGAAGCTGAAGAAGAAGAAGAAGAAGAATATTAAAAAAAAGAAGAAAAAAATGAAGAAGAAGAAGAAGAAGAACAAGAAGAAGAAGAACAACAAGAAGAAGAACAAGAAGAATAAGAAGAAGAAGAAGAAGAAGAAGAGGAAGAAGAAGAAAAAGAGGAAGAAGAAGAAGAAGAAGAAGAAGAAGAAGAGGAAGAAGAGAGAAGAAGAAGAAGGAAGAAGAAGAAGAGGA
>JAIUJO010001089.1:12500-15000 GCA_023846275.1 Vanilla planifolia
AGGAAGAGGAAGAAGTAAAAGAAGAAGAAAAGGAAGTAGAAGTAGTAGAGGAAGAAGAAGAGGAAAATGGAGAAGAAGAAGAAGTAGAATAAGAGGAAAAAGAAAAATGAGAAGAAGAAGAAGAAGTAGAAGTAAAAGAAGAAGAAGAAGAAGAAGAAAAAGTAGAAGAAATAGAAGAAGAAGAATAATAATAATAAGAAGAAAGAAAAGAAGTAGAAGAAGAAGAAGGCAAATAAGAAGAAGAAGAAGAAGAAGGAGAAGAATAAGTGGTGGAAAGAGAGGAGGAAGAAGAAGAAGAAGAAAAAGAAGAATAAGAAGAAGAAGAAGAAGGAAAAGAAAAAGAAGAGAAGTTAAAAGTTAAGAAGAAGAAGAAGAAGAAGAAAAAGATCACAAGGAAGAGGAAGAATATGAAAAAGAAGAAGAAGAAGAAGAAGAATAAAATGAAGAAAAAGAAGAAGAAGGTGAAGAAGAAGAACAAGAAGAAGAAATAAAAGGGCATGTGAAGTAAGAAGAAGAAGAAGAACAAGAAGAAGAGAAAGAACAAAAAGATGAAGAAGTGGAAGAAGAAGAAGAACAAGAACAAGAAGAAGAATAACAAGAAGTTGAAGAAGTTGGAGAAGTAGAAGAACAAGAAGATGAAGAAGAGGAAGAAGAAGAAGAAAAAGAAGACGAAGAAGAGGAATCGGTAGAAGTAGAAAAATGTGAAGAAGAAGAAGAATAACAGAGGAAGAAGACGAAGTAGAAGAAGAGGAAGAAGACAAAAAAGAGTAAGAAGATGAAGAAGAAGATGAGGGAGAGGAAGATGAAGGAGAAGAAGAAGAAGAAGAAGAAGAAGAATAAGAAGGAGAAGAAGAGGTAGAAGAAGAAGAAGATGAAGAAGACAAAGAAGAAGAAGAAGAACAAAAGAAGAAGAAGAAGAAGAAGAAAAAGAAGAAATAACAGAGGAAGAAGAAGAAGAAGAAGAAGAAGAAGATGAAGTTAAAGAAGAAGATGAAGAAGAAGAAGAAGTCGAAAAAGAAGAAAAAAAAGAAAGAAGGAGAAGATGAAGATGTAGTACTAGTAGAAGAAGAAGAAGAAGAAGAAGAAGAAGAAGAAGTAGAAGAAGGAGAAAATAAAGAAGAAGAGGAGGATGAAGACAAAGAAGAAAAAGAAGAATAATAAGAAGTGGAAGAAGAAGAAGAAGATGAAGAAAAAGTGGAATAATAAGAAGAAGAAGAAGAAATAGAAGAAATTTGAAGAAGAATATGAAGAAGATGAAGAAAAATGAGAAGAGGAAGAAGAATAAGAAGAAAAAGATTAAGAAGAAGAATAAGAATGAGGAGAAGAACATGAAGGAGGAGAAACAGAAGAAGTAGAAGAAAAAGAAGAGGAGGAAGAAGGAGAGAAGAAAGGGATGCAGGAGGAGTAGTTGATGAACATGAAGAAGAAGAAGCAGAGGAAGAGGAAAATAAAGAAAAAGAAGAAGAAGAAGACGAAGAAGAAGTAGAAGAAGAAGTGGTGGAAGAAGAAGAAGAAGAAGAAGAAGAAGAAGAAGTAGAAAAGGAAGAAAGAAGAAGAAGAAGACGAAAAAGAAGAAGCGAAGAAGAAGAAGAAAATGAAAAGAAGAAGAAAAAGAAGAAGTGGAAGAACTTGAAAAATAAGATGAAGAAGAAGAATAAGGACGAGAAGTTGTAGAAGAAGAATAAAAAGAAGAAGAACAAGAAGAAGAAGAAGATAAAGAAGCAAAATAAGAAGAAGATGAAGAAAAAGAAGAAGGAGGTGAAAAATAAGGAGAGGAGTGAGAAGAAGTTGAAGTAAAGGAAGATGAAAAAGTAGGAGAAGAAGAAGAAGAAAGGAAAGTACAAGAAGAAGAAGAAGAATGAGAAAAAGAAGAAGAAGAAGGGGAAGAAGAAGAAGAAGAAGAGAAAAAAAGAGGAAGAGGAAGAAGAGGTGGAGGAGGCATAGGAGGAAAAAGAAGAAGATGATGACGATGAAGAAGATGAAGAAAACAAAGAAGAAGAAGAAGATCAAGAAGGAGAAGGACAAGAAGAAGATGATAATGATGACGAAGAAGAAGAAGATGAAGATAAAAAGAAGAAGATGGCGAGGAAGAAGAAGAAGGATGAGAGAACAAGAAGAAGTAGAAAATGAAGTAGTAGAAGACGAAGAAGTAGAACAACAACTAAAAGAAGAAGAAGAAGAAGAATAAGAATAGGAAAAAGAAGAAGAAGAATAAGAAGCAGAAGTAGAAGAAGAAGAAGATGATGAAGAAGAAGTAGAAGAAAAGGAAGAAGAAGAAGAAGAAGAAGAAGAAGAAGTATAAGATGAAGAAGAATAAGAAGAAAAAGTGGAAAAAGAAAGAGAAGAAGAGGAAGTAGAAGAAGGAGAAAAAGAGGAAGGAGAAGAGAGAGAAGGAAAAGAAGAAGAAGAAGAGGAAGAAGAAGAAGGTGAAGAAAGAGAGGAAGAAGAAAAGGAAGGAGAAGAAGAATAAGAAGAAGAAGAAGAAGAGGATGAAGTAGAA
>JAIUJO010001089.1:52500-60000 GCA_023846275.1 Vanilla planifolia
ATTAAAATGAAGAAGAAGATGAAAATGAAGACTAAGAAAAGGAAGAAGAAAAAGTAGAAGAAGAAGAAGAAGAAGAATAAAAAGAAGGAGAAGTAGAACAAGAAAATGATGAAGAAGAAGAAGAATAAGAAGAAGATGAAGAAGAGGAAGAAGAAGAAGAAGAAGAAGTGGAAGAAGGAGAAGAATAGGAAGAAGAGGAAGAAGAGGAAGAGGAGGAAGAAGAAGAAGAAGAAGAGGAAGGAGAAGAAGTAGAAGAGGGAAAAAAAGAAGAAGAAGAAGAAGTAAAAGTAGTGGGCGAAGAAGAAGAATAAGAGGAACAAGAATAAGAAGATGAAGAAGTGGAACAAAGAGAAGAAGAAGAAGAAGATGAATAAGAAGAAGAAAAGGAAGAAGAAAAAGAAATAGAATAAGAAGCAGAAGAAGAGGAAGAATAAGAGGAAGTAGAAGAAGAAGAAGAAGAAGAAGAAGAAGAAGAAGAAGAAGAGAAAGTAAAGGAAGAGGATGAAGAATAGGAGGAAGCAGAAGAACGAGGAGAAGAAGTGGAAGAAGAGGAAGAAGAAGATTAAAAAGTGGAAGAAGATGAAGAAGAAGAAGAGGAAGAGGAAGAAGAAGAAGAAGAAGAAGAAGAAGAGGAAGAAGAAGAAGAAGAAGGAGAAGGAGAAGAAGAATATGAAGAAGTAGAAGAAGAAGATGATGATGATGAAGTTGAAGAGGAGGAGGAGGAAGAAGAAGAAGAAGAAGAATAAGAAGAAGAATAAGAAGAAGAAAAAGAAGAAGAGGAAGAAGAGGAAGAAGAAGAAGAAGTAGAGGTGGAGGGAAGAAGAAGAAGAAGTAGAAGAAGAAAGAAAAGAAGAAGAAAAAGAAGAAGATGATGATGGAGAAGAGGAAAAAGTAGAAGTGGAAGAAGAAGAAGAACAACAAGAACAAGAATAGGAATAAGAAGAAGAAGATGTTGATGATGAGGAAGGAGAAGAAGAAGAAGTAGAAGAAGAAGAAAAAGAAGATGAAGAAGAAGAAGAAGAAGAAGAAGAAGAAGAAGAGGAGGAAGAAGAAGAAGAAAAAGAAGAAGATGAAGAAGAGGAAGAAGAAGAAGAAGAAGAAGAAGAGGAAGAAGAAGAAGAAGAAGAGGAAGAAGAAGAAGAAGATGATGAAGAGGATGAAGAAGAAGAAGAAGAAGAGAAGAAGAAGAAGAAGAAGAAGAGGAAGTAGAAGAAGAAGAAGAAGAAGAGTAAGTGGAAGAAGAAGAAGGAAAAGAAGAAGTAGAAGTAGAAGAAGCAGAAGAAAAAGAAGAAGAAGAATAAGAAGAAGAAGAAGATGAGGACAAAGAAGAAGAAGAAGATGATAAAGAAGAGGAGGAAGAAGATGAAGAAGAAGAAGAAGAGGAAGAAGAAGAAGAATAAGGAAAAGAAGAAGAAGAATTAAAAGAAGAAGAAGAAGGAAATTGTGAAGCCCCGCACCTCAAACAAGCACCACTAGATAAAGAAAACATCATAGACTTTTTTCTGTTACAACATCGAGTGAGGACAACGAACAAAAACGTACGGTGAGGACCCGACATTGAGACAAACCCTAACTTCTATTCGAACCTATTTCAAAAACAAATCATGGAACTGAACTAATTTATTGCATAGTGACCTAAAATCACAAAATATAAACAAAAAATATTTTTAAAAGTTTACTCACACCAAAACCTCCCCTCTCTCGAACATCTGATGAAAAGGTCTCTCCTTTATTAGCAACTTTCATAGCTCTCAGTGTAGTGGATACATGGAATGCATGACCTATGATGTAAGCACTAATGAGATTTTTTATTGATTTTAGTAGATAAATCCACAGTAATTAACCAGGTAAACATTTTTTCTTCTCCTAACTCCAGCATAGAGGTGATTGATGTTTTCTACCATAAAATGCTTCACATGGAGCCATTCTGATGCTGGTCTGATAACTATTATTATAAGAAAATTCTACCAGAGGCAGGTGACTTTCCCAATCTCTTCCAAAATCTAAAATACAAAGTCGTAATAAATCTTCCAAGGTTTTGATAGTTCTTTCTGATTAACCATCTATTTGAGAATGGAATGCTATACTAAACCTTAACCTTGTAAAAATAATTTTATGTATACTCTTCCAAAAGCGAGAAGTATATTTAGGATCTCTATTAGAGATAGCAATTTTTGATATCCCATAAAACTTGATAATTTACTTTGCATATTCTTAAGCTAAGTTTATAATAGAATAAGTCATCTTTATAGTAAGAAAATGAGTAGTTTTTGTTAGCCTATCCATAATTACCCAAATTGCATCATAACTTATACGTGATCTTGGTAATCCAACTACAAAATCCATTACAACTTCTTCCATTTCCATTATGGTACCAACAATGACTGTAGTAATCCTTCATGCTTTTGTTACTCTCCTTTGACTTGCTAGAAAATTAAACACCTTTGAACCCAATTAGTCATATCTTTCTTCAACCCTAGCTACCAGTATTATTGTCTTAGCTCTTGATATATTTTATTCCTTCCTGGATGGATGGAATAGTGAGAGTTGTGAGCTTCTATTAATAGTAATTCTCTGAGTTACTGATGCCCTGGTATACATACTCTATCTTAGAATAAGAGTATACTATCCTGGTCCAATTTAAATTTAGATTCTCATCCTTTGTGGACCCTTTGGATTATCTTTTATGGTTTTGGGCCTTTAGCCTAGTCTTCTTTAATAGACAACAACCAATCTAGCCTTACAGATAGGTGAGCCAGTAACGTTATATTTTATCGTATTTTGGATTTTAGTTGTAACTTGTCCATCTCAAAGGTCAATTGCTTATCTTCTTGGATAGTTAATTAGATATTAACATTAGCTTTCCTACTGAGAGCATCTGCCATCACATTTGCTTTACCTAGATGATATGTGATTTCTTTGATTCAAAAGTGGCTAAAGCCTACAAAAGAGAGCCCACTACGGTGGTGTAAATACAAATTCAGCTAATAGGAGCTTAAGTAAAGGCTTGGGCAGGTGCATTCCCCTTTCCCATACCATATTAGATAAACATGCCTTTTTTTATGACCCAATCTACAGGGGCATTGCCTTCCTTCAGAATATGCATGAGGCAAAAAGCTGACAAATTCCTCACATAATAAAGAGCATTAGAAATAATTCCACCCTCCAAACGATAGCCAACCCATTGCATCCCCTCATGTACTGCATAGGTAGAGTCAGTCTAGATCTCAACAGCAGAGTAATCCTTGAGTTTTGTCATGATAAACACCATGGCATCCATGATAGCCTGAAGCTCAGAAGTGTCACTTGCTTACAAAATGAATCCTTTCCCTACAATGTGCATGGGCCTCCCCTGATGGTGAAAGACAACAAGGCCGATACGAGCAATCTCATTCTTCACCACAGCATCACAATTGATCATAATCCAACCCATTGGAGGGGGAAGCCAAATACTGGTTACAGGGGCCCCAAGAGGTTGAACTTCCTGTTGTACATAGAAGGATGAGGATTAATGAGCTTTATAGTGGTAGTGCTTTCCAATTTGATCCTTTGAATTAGCATGATATTACTGAGGGTGGTCTCTCTATCCACCCAACGGTTTCTATTCTCCCAAATATGGAACAAAGTAGAGGTCATAATGGCCAAATAAGCCGTGGAGATACCGTGCATCGTGTCAGGCTGTGCGACACGGGAGAGAAGCGCTCCAGAAAGCGGAATCCAATGCACGCTCACGTGCACACACCGCAGCAGATGCCCAATGCCTCAGTAGAGGTGCACAACACATGGTCCTCCCAGATATTGCTGCCACAGCACAGTCACACAACATGTGTTGTAGTGTTTCAACCACATCACAGCCCCAACTACAATTGCTACAATCCGTCAAATGTGTTCTTGTGAGCCAATCTGTCGTAGGAATAAGATTTCTAGCCACTTGCCAAAGGAAAGTATGGACCCAGGGCATTACTTTCAGCTTCCATATCGAAGCAAGGTGATCACCAGACGTTGGAGTAGGTCGAGCATTATCAGCTTTCCTAGAGGTGATGAGAGCCTGATAGAACTTGGTAGAAGAGACCTTAGGGGATTTGGTGTGCACCTGAAGAAGCTCATCATTCCCACAATTGTGACCCCATGGCAAGTGCAGGACTCTGTCCTCCAACAAGGGGTTTGCTCAGCAAGCAATGGAATCCCTGTCCCACTTCCTCAGCCCCAGCATGCACTCCCCCACGTACTTTGGCCATGAGGCCTCCATGTCAATAAACGTGGGCCACCATTTTATTGGTAGGAATCCCAACCAATTATCTTCATAGAAATCAATGCACATTCCATCCACCATCCTCCAAATGAAACTCCTCAGAGCGTCTGGGAAGGCCTCCAGCAAAAGCCTACTTGCATGAGAGGCACTCTTAAGGACCTTGTAGGTGTTTTTGCCCAAAGGATACTTTGTCTTCATGATATCTACCCAAAGGATGTTCTCATGGTGTAAAAGTCTCTTGTAATGCTTCATGAACAATACATGATGCCAGATCTTGAGATCAAGTAAGCCAAGGCCCCCCCATGTCCTTTGGGAGCGTGACAGTGTCCCAATCTACATAATGGATAGTAAGAGCCATTCTCATGCTACACCATAAGAATCTCCTCATCAACTGCTCCATCTGCTCTGCCCCCACATGGAACCACAAAGTGGCTCATCACAAAATTAGGGAACGACTCCAATACACCTTGATCAATAGGATCCTACCAGCCAAGGAGAGGGGGCGCACCCATCATTTAGCAACCTGATACTCAATTCTCTAAATCAAAAAATTGAAATCCACTTTCTTGGACAACCTAGCTGAAATAAGAATACCTAAATAAGAGAGTGTTTTTTCCCTTGGGATACCAAGCATAGAGGACACAAGCATCATCCTTCTCTTCTTCATACCTCTACTGAAGAAAATTCTAGATTTCTAATGATTAACATTGAGCCCATTGAACTTATTGAACTTATGGAGCATCTTCTTAATAGTAGACACAAACTTATGTAAACCAAGTGCATAGATAATAACATCATCAGCATATAAAATGTCCGAAATATTGGGGCCAGTTGAGGTGAATCTAAAGCAGAGTAATGCCTGAGTCTCATACTTACGTGCCAACATAGAGAAAAATTCTGATACCAAGGTGAACAAGTACGTAGTCCCCTATAGGCCTCAATCCACGGTAGTCTATCTCGATCATAATCTTTAATAAATTCCAACCATCTTCTTTGCCTAAAATTTAATTCTTTTTGAGTGAAGTTATATTTTAAGCTCTGATGATCAGTAAATATCATACATTTAACTCTATATAAATAATGTTTCCAAAATTTTAGGACAAAAATTATAGCTACTAGATAATTCTTTTCATGAGATTTAAGCTATCTTGATGCAAAGGCAATTACCTTGTGATGTTGCATCAATACATAGCCTAGCCCTTGCAATAAGGCCTCACTGTATATCTGATAACCCTTTGTGCCTTCTAGCACTATTAGAATTGGAGCTATAGTTAATTTCTCTTTCAATATTTGGAAACTATTCACACATGTTGCTTCCCATTCAAATTTTATTTTCTTCTATGTTAAATTGATTAATGGTGTGACAATCTGAGAAAAACCCTTGACAAACTTCCTATAATATCTGGCCAATCCCAAGAAGCTTCTTATCTTAGTCACGGTTGTGGGTCTTGGCCAATCTATGGTAGCCAAAAACTTTTGTGGATCTATAGAGATGCCTTCTGTACTGACAACATGTCCTAAAGAAAATTACTTTAGATAACCAAAACTCACATTTCAACAATTCGACATATAATTGGTTTCCTCTCAAAGTCTGTAATATTAAATGCAAATGTGTATGATGTTCTTGCAAAGACTTGGAATAAATTAGGATATCATCATTAAGAAAATAATAAAGTGATCCAAAATATTTCTTGAACACTCGATTCATTAAATCCTTTAAGGTTGTTGGTGCATTTGTCAGCCCAAAGTGTAGTACTAAGAATTCATAGTGTCCATACCTCGTTCTGAAAGCTATCTTCGGAACATCTTCTTGCTTGATTTTTAATTGATGATATCCAGATCGCAGATCTTTTTTGGAAAATACAACTACTTCATGTAACTGATCAAATAACTCATCAATCTGTGGCAAAGAATATTTGTTCTTGATAGTGATTTTATTGATTTCTCGATAGTCAACACACATATGGAGACTATAGTCTTTCTCTTTCATAAATAAGATAAGTCCCCCCATGGGGACACACTTGGCCTAATAAATCCTTTGTCCAATAATTGTTGTAGTTGTATTTTGATTTCTTGTAGTTCAACAGGTGTCATATGATAGGGAGATTTTGAAATTAGCTTGGCACTGGGAATCAATGAATTTCAAATTTAATTTCCCTATTCCAGGATAATCCTTATAATTCCTCAATAAAACATCCAAATATTCTTTAACTATTGATACTTCTGAGGGTTGACAAAATTATCTATCCAGTTCCATAATGGATACCAAATATCCTTCAAATCCTTTCTTAAGTAGCTTTCAGGCTTTGAGCATAACTATGGTAGGGATTTTTCTCCCTAGGCCAAAATAGACTAATTTATCTTTCCAAGGATTAGGATTTCAATCCTCTTTTCATAGCAATCTATTTTTACTTTATGCTCAACCACCCAATCCATCCCAAGAATTATGTCAAATTCCATCAAAAGTAGGATTTGTAGAAATACTAAGAATTTCTTTCCTCCGATGCCTATCTCATCTGCAATAAACTTTTTTACAATGATACTATTTCCATCTGGCATTTTACTACTAATAGATCTTTCATGGAGTGTAATAAGATATTTATTTTCCTTGATGCATTAGTGGATATAAAAGAATTTGAGGCTCCACAATCAAAGAGTATAAAAACAGGTAATTTGTATAACTCTAGTATACCTATAATGATGTCAGTGGATATAAAAGAATGTGAGGCTCCAAAATAAAAGAGTACAAAAACAGGTAATTTGTGTAACACTAGCATACCTGTAATGATGTCAGTAGACTGCAGAGCATCTTGCTGAGTGATCGAATAAGTAAGCGTCTAACCTCCCCTTCTTGTCGCTCCTCCTCTAACCTTAGCACCTGAAGTCATTGTAGATCCATGGCCTCTACCTCCACTTGCATCATCCCTATGTCCACTAGTTGAAACAGTGATAATTTTAAATTCTAAAAAGTTTGGGCAAATTCTAGCAATATGTCGTGTTGCTTTGCATAGGAAGCATCTGATTGGTCTAATAGACTCTGATCTACATTCTCTTTTATGCCATTTTTCACATTTCCTACATCACTCGTTCTACTTGAACTCAAACTAACTCTAGTAGTGCTCGATTCATATGGTTTGAACCTTGTAGATCTTGAATAAACAGAAGTTCTCCTCTTGAAAAACTAAGACTATCCCTATTTCCTGTGAATCTAAATTGAGACTCTAGAGAATCAAATCTTTTCTTCTCTT
>JAIUJO010001089.1:70000-75822 GCA_023846275.1 Vanilla planifolia
AAGAAGAAGGAGGAGAAGAAGAAGGAGAGGAAGAAGAAGAAGGAGGAGAAGAAGGAGAAGAAGAAGTAGAGGAAGTAGAAGAAGAAGGGGAAGAAGAAGTAGATTAAGAATGAAAAGAAGGATAAGGAGAAGAAGAAGAAGAAAAAGAAAAAGAAGTAGAAGAAATAGATGATGAAGAAGAAGAAGAAGGAGAAGGAGGATAAGGAGAAGAAGAGGATGAAAAGAAAAGAAGTAGAAGAAATAGAAGAAGAAGAAGAAGAAGAAAAAGGAGGAGAAGAAGAATGCGATGAAGAAGAAGAAGAACAGGAAGGAGAAGAAGAAGAAGAAGAAGGCGAAGAGCAAGAAGAAAAAAGAATAATATTGATGATGATAATAATAATAATAATAATAATAATAATAATAATAATAATAATAATAAGGAGAAGAAGAAGTAGAAGGAGAAGGAGAAGAAGAAGAAAAAGAAGGAGAAGAAGATAAAAAGAAGCAGCAAAAGAAGAAGTAGTAGAAGAACAAGCAGAAGAAGAAGATGACGAAGTAGGAGGAGGAGGAGGAGAAGAAGAAGAAGAACAAGAACAAGAAAGAGAGGAACAAGCAGAAGCAGAAGTAGAAGAAGAAGCAGAAGAAGAAGAAGAAGAGGAAGAAGAAGAAGAAGAAGACGAAGTTGAAGAAGAAGAAGAAGAAAGAGAGAAGCAAAAGAAGAAGTAGAAGAAGGAGAAGAAGAAAAGGAAGGAGGAGAAGAAGAAGAAGGAGAAAAAGTACGAGAAGAAGAAGAAAAAGAAGAACAGGATGAAGGAGAACAAGAAGGAGAAGAAAAAGGAGGAGGAGGAGAAGGAGAAGAAGAAGGAGAAGGAGAAGAAGAAAAAGAAGAAGAAGAAGAGGAAGAAGAAGTAGAAGAAGAAGAGGAAGAAGAAAGAGAAGATGTAGGAGAAGAAGTAGGAGAAGAAGATGGAGAAGAAGAAAGAGAAGAAGAAGGAGAAGAAGGAGAAGAAGAGGAAGAAGATGAAGGAGAGAAAAAGGAGAAGAAGACGAAGAAGAGAAAAAGGAGAAGAAAGAGTAGAAGTATAAGAAGAAGAAGAAGAAGAGGAATAAGGAGAAGAAAGAGAAGAAGGAGAAGAAGAAGGAGAAGAAGAAGGGGAAGAAGAAGAAGAAGTAGAAGAAGAAGAAGAAGGAGAAGAAGAAGGAGAAGAAGAAGAAGAAGAAGGAGAAGAAGGAGAAGAAGAAGGAAAAGGAGAAGAAGAAGAAGAAGAAGAAGAAGAAGGAGAAGAAGGAGAAGAAAAAGGAGAAGAAGAAGGAGGAGGAGGAGAAGAAGAAAAAGGAGGAGGAGAAGAAGATGGAGATGAAGGAGAAGAAGAAGAAGAAGAAGAAGAAGAAGAAGAAGATGGAGAAGGAGAAGAAGAAGGAGAAGAAGGAGAAGAAGATGAAGAAGAAGAAGAAGAAGAAGGAGAAGGAGAAGGAGAAGAAGGAGAAGATGGTGAAGAAGAAGAAGAAAGAGAAGAAGGAGAAGGAGAAGAAGGAGAACAAGAAGAAGAAAGAGAAGGAGAAGGAGAAGAAGGATAAGAAGGAGAAGAAGATGAACAAGAACGAGAAGAAGGACAAGTAGAAGAAGAAGAGGAAGAAGAAGGAGAAGAAGAAGGAGAAGAAGAAGAAGAAGTAAGAGAAGAAGGAGAAGAAGGAGAAGAAGAAGAATGAGAAGGAGGCGAAGAAGAAGAAAAAGAAGTAGAAGAAGAGGTAGAGGAAGAAGGAGAATAAGAAGTAGAAGATGAGGGAGAATAAAAGGAGAAGGAGTAGGAGAAGGAGAAGGAGAAGAAGGAGAAGAAGGAAAAGGAGGTGAAGGAGGAGAAAAAGAAGGAGAAGAAGAAGAAGAGGAAGAAGAAGAACAAGGAGGAGAAGGAGAAGTAGAAGGAGAAGAAGAAGGAGGAGGAGGAGAATAAGTAGAAGGAGAAGAAGGACAAGGAGAAGAAGATGATGGAGAAGAAGAAGAAGAAGGAGCGGAAGAAGGAGAAGAAGAAGTCGAAGAAGAAGAAGAACAGAAGAAGAAGAAGAAGAAGAAGAAGAAGACGTAGAAGACGAAGAAGAAGAAGATGGAGAAGAAAAAGAAGAAGAAGAAGAAGAAGATGGAGAAGAAGAAGAAGAAGAAGAAGAAGAAGGAGAAGAAGAAGGAGAAGAAGAATGAGAAGAAGAAGTAGAAGAAGAAGGAGAAGAAGACGGAGAAGAAGAAGAAGAAGAAGAAGAAGCAGAAGAAGGAGAAGAAGAAGAAGAGGAAGAAGAAGAAGGAGAAGAAGGAGAAGAACGGGAAGAAGGAGAAGAAGAAGAAGTAGGAGAAGAAGAAGGAGAGGAAGAAGAAGAAGAAGGAAAAGAAGGAGAATAAGAAGAAGGAGAGTAAGAAGAAGAAGAAGGAGAAGGAGAAGAAGAAGAAGAAGAAGAGGAGGAGAAGAAGAAGTAGAAGAGGAAGAAAGAAGAAGAAGAAGAAGAAGAAGAAGAAGAAGTAGAAGAGGAAGAAGAAGGAGAAGAAGAAGAAGAAGAAGATGGAGAAGGAGAAGAAGGTGAAGCAGAAGAAGAAGGAGAAGAATCAGAAGAAGAAGAAGAAGAATAAGAAGATGTAGGGGAAGAAGAGGAAGAAGAAGAAGAAGAAGGACCAGTACAAGAAGAAGTAGTAGAAGAAGAAGAAGAAGCAGAAGAAGAAGTAGAAAAAGAAGTAGAAGAAGAAGAAGAAGAAGCAAAAGAAGAAGAAGAAGAAGAAGGAGAAGAAGAAGCAGATGAAGAAGCAAAAGAAGTAGAGGAAGAAGAAGTAGAAGCAGAAGAAGAAGAAGTAGAAGAAGAAGAAGAAGTAGAAGAAGGCAAAGAAGAAGATGATGAAGAAGAAGAAGAAGTAATAGAAGAAGAAGAAGAACAAGAAGAAGTAGAAGAAGAAGAAGAAGAAGAAGAAGGAGAATGAGAATAAGAAGAAGGAGAAGTAGAAGATTAAGAAGGAGAAGAAGGAGAAGAAGAAGAAGAAGAAGAAGAAGAAGAACGAGATGATGAGGAATGAGATGAAGAGGAAGAAGAAGAAGTAGTCGTAGTAGTAGAAGAAGAAGAAGAAGAAGAAGAAGAAGAAGAAGATGAAAAAGAAGAAAAAGAAGAAGAAGTAGAACAAGAAGAGGAGGAGGAAGAAGAAGAAGAGGAAGAAGTAGAAGTAGAAGAAGAAGAAGAAGTAGAAGAAAAAAAAGGAGAAGGAGAAGAAGAAGGGATGAAGAAGGAGAAGAAGGAGAAGAAGAAGGAGAAGAACAAGAAGAAGAAGGAGAAGAAGATGGAGAAGAAGTAGAAGAAGAAGAAGAAGGAGGAGGAGAAGAAGGAGGAGGAGAAGAAGAAGAAAAACGAGAAGAAGGATAAGAAGGAGAACAAGAAGAAGAAGATGAAGAAGGAGAGGAAAAAGAAGAAGAAGAAGAAGAAAGAGAAGAAGTAGGAGAATAAGTAGAAGAAGAAGAAGGAGAAGAAGAAACAGAAGAAGTGGGAGAATAAGTAAAAGAAGAAGAAGAAGAAGAAGGAGAAGAAGAAGAAAAAGACGAAGAAGAAGAAGAAGAAGAAGTTGTAGTATAAGAAGAAGAAGAAGAAGAAGAAGATGATGATGATGATGAAGAAGAAGAAGAAGTTGAACAAGAAGAGGAGGAGGAACAAGAAGAAGAGGAAGAAGAAGAAGAAGAAGAAGAAGAAGAAGAAGAAGAAAAAGTAGAAAAAAACGGAGTAGAAAGGAGAAGAAGGAGAAGAAGAAGGAGAAGAAGAGGAAGAAGAAGGAGAAGAAGATGGAGACGAAGTAGAAGAAGAAGAAGGAGCAGGAGAAGAAGGAGGAGAAGAATAAGAAGAAGAGGAAGAAGAGGAGGAAGAAGATAAAGAAGAAGGAGAAGAAGAAGAAGAAGTAGTAGACTAAGGAGGAGGGGAAGAAGAAGGAGAAGAAGAAGATGAAGAATAAGAAAAAGAAGAAGAAGAAGAAGGAGAAAAGAAGAAGAAGGAGAAGAAGAACAAGATGATGATGATGAAGATGAAGAAGTAGAAGTAGAAGAAGAAGTAGAAGAAAGAAGGAGCATAAGAAGAAGAAGAAGAAGTAGAAGAAGAAGAAGAAGAAGGAGAAGAAGAAGAGGGAGAAGGAGAAGATGAAGAAGAAGAGGAAGAAGAAGAAGAACTGGTAGAAGAAGAAGAAGAAGAAGAAGAAGAAGAAGAAGAAGAAGAAGAAGAGGATGAAGAAGAAGAAGAAGTAGAATAAGAAGCAGAAGTAGAAGGAGAAGGAGAAGAAGGAGAAGAAGGAGATGAAGGAGAAGAAGGGGAAGGAGAAGAAGAAGAAGAAGAAGAAGAAGAAGAAGAAGACGAAGATGGAGAAGAACGTGAAGTGTAAGTAGAAGAAGAAGGAGAAGAAGAAGAAGAAGAAGAACCAGAAGAACAAGGAGAAGAAGAAGGACAAGAAGAATAAGAAGAAGAAGAAGAAGAAGATGATGAAGGAGAAGAAGAAGGAGAAGGAGAAGGAGAAGGAGAATAAGAAGGAGAAGAAGGAGAAGGAGAAGAAGGAGATGTAGAAGAAGGAGAAGAAGAAGAAGAAGAAGAAGAAGTAGAAGTAGAGGAAGATGAAGAAGAAGAAGAAGAAGAAGTTGAAGTAGAAGAAGAAAAGGAGAGAGAAGAAGAAGAACAAGAAGAAGAAGAAGAAGAGGAGGAGGAGGAGGAAGAAGAAGCGGAATAAGAGGAAGAAGAAGAAGAAGAAGAAAAAGAAGAAGAAGAAGAAGAGGAGGTGGAGGAAGAAGAAGAAGAAGAAGAAGAAGAGGAAGAAGAAGAAGAGGAAGAAGAAGAAGAAGAAGAAGAAGAAGAAGGACAAGAAGAAAAAGAAGAAGTACAGGGAGAAGAAAGAGAAGAAGAAGAAGAAGAAGGAGAAGAAGA
Source organism: Vanilla planifolia (assembly GCA_023846275.1). Taxonomy (NCBI): domain Eukaryota; kingdom Viridiplantae; phylum Streptophyta; class Magnoliopsida; order Asparagales; family Orchidaceae; genus Vanilla; species Vanilla planifolia. The sequence goes on from JAIUJO010001089.1 coordinate 74,900, forward strand.
AGATTGAGAAGAAGAAGAAGAAGAAGAAGAAGAAGAAGGAGAAGAAGGAGAAGACGAAGGAGAATAAGATGAAGAAGAAGAAGAAGAAGCAGAAGAAGGAGAAGGAGAAGAAGAGGAAGAACAAGAAGGAGAAGAAGAAGAATAAATAGAAGGAGAAGAAGAAAAAGAAGAAGAATTAGAAGTTGAAGTAGAAAAAAAAGAAAAAGAAGAAGACGAAGAATGTGAAGAAAAATAAGGAGAAGAAGGAGTAGAAGAAGAAGAATGACAAGAAGAAGAAGAAGAAGAAGGAGGAGGAGGAGGAGATGAAGAAGAAGAAGAAGAAGGAGAAGAAGAAGAAGAAGAAGAAGAGGAAGGTGGAGGAGGAGAAGAAGAAGAGGAAGAAGGAGAAGAAGAAGAAGAAGAAGAAGAAGGAGAAGGAGAAGAAGAAGAAGAAGGAGAAGAAGAACAAGAAGAAGAAGGAAAGAAAGGAGAAGAAGAACAAGAAGTAGAAGAAGGAGAAGAAGAAGGAGAAGGAGAAGAAGACGAAAGAGAAGAAGAAGGAGAAGAAGATGGAGAAAAAGAAGAAGAAGAAGAAGAACAAGAAGAAAAAGAAGGAGGATGAGGAGGAGGAGTAGAAGAAGAAGAAGAAGGAGAAGAAGAACAAGAAGAAGGAGAAGAAGAAGAAGAAGATGGAGAAGAAGAAGGTGAAGATGAAGAAAGAAGAAGAAGAGCAAGAAGAAGAGGAAGAATAGGAAGAAGAAAGAAGAAGAAGGAGAAGAAGAAGAAGAAGGAGGAGGAGGAAGAGTTTAAGAAGAAGAAGAAGAAGAAAAGATAAAGTAGAAAAAGAAGAAGAAGTTAAAGAAGTCGATGAAGAAGAGAAGAAGAAGAAGAATAACAAGAGGATGAAGAAGAAAAAGAAGAGGAAGAAGAAGAAAATCAACAAG
>JAIUJO010002198.1:2500-25000 GCA_023846275.1 Vanilla planifolia
CTCGTTCTTCTTCTCTTTATTCTTCATCTGCTTCTTCAACTTCTTCTTCTTTTATTGCTGCTTCTTCCTCTTTTTGCTCTTCTTCTTCTTCTTCTTCATCTTCTACTTTCACTTCTTCTTGTTTTTTCTTCTTCTTCTTCTTCTTCCTCTTTTCCTTCCTTTACTTCATCTTCTTCTTCTGCTTGTTCTTCTTTCCTTTCCTCTTCTTCTTCTACTTGTTCTTCTTCTTCTTCTTCTTCTTCTTCTTCTTCTTCTTCTTCTTCTTCTTCTTCTTCTTCTTCTTCTACTTCAACATTTTATTTTTCTTTAATTTCTTCTTCTTCTTTTTCTTCTTCTTCTGCTTCTTCTTTTCCTCTTATTATTATTGTTGTTTTTATTATTATTATTATTATTATTATTATTATTATTCTTTTTCTTCTTGTTCTTTTACTTCTTCATTCTCATCTTTTTTTTCTTCTTCTTCTTCTTTTTCTGCTTGTTCTTCCTCTTCTTCTTCTTCTACTTCTTTTTGTTCATCTTCTTCTTCTTCTCTTATATCTTATTCTTCATATTATTTTTCTTCTTTTCCTCTACTATGTTGTTTTCTTCTTCTTCTTCATCATCTTCTTCTTATTCTTCTTTTTTTTCTTATTATTCTTCTTCTTCTTCTACTACTACTACTACTTCTTCTTCGTCCTCTTCTTCTTCTTTTTCTACTTCAACATAATCTTCTTCCTCTTCTTCTTCTTCTTCTTCTTCTACTTCTTCTACTTCTTCCAATTCTTCTTCTTCTTCTTCTTCTTCTTCTACTTCAACTTTTTCTATTTCTTCTTCTTCTTCTTCTTCTTCTTCTTCTCCATCTTCTTCTTCTTCTACTTCTTCTTCTTCTACTACTTCTACTACTTCTTCTTCTACTTCTTCTTCATCTTCCTTCTTCATCTTCTTCTTTTACTTCTTCTTCATCTTCTTCTTCTTCTTTCTTCTTCTTCTCCTTCTTCTTCTTCTTCTTGTTCTTCTTCTAATTCTTCTTCTTATTCTACTCCATTTTCTTTTTTTTCTTCTTCTTCGTGTACTACATTTTCTTCTTTTGTTGTTGTTGTTGTTCTTCTTCTTCTTCTTCTTCGTCTTCTTCTTCTGTTTTTACTTCTTCTTCTACTTCTTCTTGTTCTTCTTTTTCTTCTTAATCTACTTAGTCTTTTGTTCTTCTTCATCATCATCATCATCATCTTCTTGTTCTTCTTTTTCTTCTTCTTCTTCCTCTTATTCTACTAGTTTTTCTACTTCTTTTTCTTCAGCTTCTACTTATTCTTCTTCTTCTTCTTGCTCTTCTTATTATTCTTCTTCTTCTTATTTTTCTTCTTGTTCTTCTTCTTCTTCTTCTCCTCCTTCTTCTTCTTCTTCTTCTTCTTCTTCTTCTTTCTCTTCTGCATCTTCTACTTCTTTAACAACCTCTTCTTTTTCTACTTGTTCTTCTCCTTTCTTCTTCTACTGCTTCTTATTCTTCATCTTCATCTTTCTATTCTTGTTGTTGTTCCTCTTATTTTTCATCTTCTTCGACTTATTGTTCTTTTTCTTCTTCTCGTTCTTCTTCTTTTTCTTCCCTTTCTTCTTCTTTGCTTCTTCTTCTTCTTCTTCTTTTCTACTTCTTCTTTTTCTTCTTATTATTATTATTATTATTATTATTTTTATTTTTATTCTTATTCTTCTTCTTATTCTCTTTCTTCTTCTTCATATTCTTATTTTTCTTCTACTTCATCATCAAAATCTTCTTCTTTTTCTTCTTTTTCACCTTCTTCTACTTTTTCTTCTTCTTCTACTTTTTCTTTCAGTTCTTCTTCTTCTTCTTCTTCTTCCTCCTCCACTTCTTCTTCTTCTGCTTCTTCTTTTAATCAACCTCTACTTTTTCTTGTTATTCTTCTTCTTCTTCTTCTTCTTCTTCTTCTACTTATTCTTCTTTTTCCTTCACTTCTTTTACTTCTTCTTCTGCTTCAACCTACTCATTTTCTTCTTCTTTTATTATTCTTCTTCTTCTTCTTTTTCTACTTGTTTCTTTCTTTTTCTTCTTCTTCTTCTTCTTCTTCTACATCTTCTTCTTCTTTTTTTCCTTTTTCTTCTTCTTCTTCTCCTTCTTCTTCTGCTTCTTCTTCTTCTTCTTCTTCTTTTATTTCTTTTTTATCCTCTTCCTATTCTTCTTCTTCTTATTCTTCTTCTTCTTATTCTCCTTCTTCTACTTCTTCTTCTTCTTCTTTCTAATTCTTCTTCTTCTTGTTTTTCTTCTTCTTATTCTACTACTTATTCTAATTCTTCCCCTTATTGTTTTAATAATCTCTTTGATTGTGCAATGGGATAGTTTTATTACAATACTTTTGGCTAGATTTTTTGTATTTTCTTTACGCTATGAGGTAGGAAACGAACCATAGTTGTGCTCCTATTTTATGTAGCAATCTACTAGGGATGGTGGTCTTTGTAAGAATCCCTAACTTCCTCCAGAAAGCCACGAAAACCTTATGGTTGTGGAAGGGTAGATGTAGCCGTAAAATAGTGGGTCAAACAGAAAACACAAAAAAAAACTAGAAAAAAGTACTGCAAGGAACAAAACCCATTATACAAACTAAGAATTTATTAAAACACAAAGATTTAAAACATGAAAGAAATTTTAGTTCCTAATGATATTTATAACTATCAAGTATCTAAGACAAAGGATTATGAACACATAATCCATTTACCTGCCACAGAAGGACAAGATCCTGACATAGCAGACATTTTAAATTTTATCGTAGATCAGTTAAAAGAAATTAAAGATAAAATTCAAAAACTCGAAGAGTTAAAAATGAATAATATTATACCTACAACCTCTAAGTTCCATTACCTTGGAACAAAATTAACCAAACATTAATGGTTAAACTTAAATCTTCTGATAAGATTATGGATTTACAAAAACTAGATAAATCAATTTATTCAAAGTTCTTAGAACTTCAAAAACAAGAATTAACCAGAGAAACCTCTAGTGAGAATCTTTATTTATATTATGAACAAAATCAACAATTAATCGACTTTTACATTTTACAAATCTCAAACTAATTTTAAAATTAACATGGAGAGAGGAGAAAGTAGTACACTTTATCTACCAGGACCTCCTGGTTATATACCTCAAACACCTCTTCATGAAACTCCACCTCCACCTCCACCAACTCATATACCCTCACCTGGACCAGAAGTCCACATGGATGAATCCCAAGGAGATAACATAGAAAGAAGTCATGCAACTCCTTATGCAAATATGATTAATTATGGTAAACGCTCTGATTGGCGTACCTACCATAAAAATAAAAATAGACATTTACAAGAAAGAAGAGATTCATCTACATGGGGTTTAACATTAAACATTGATCATATACCATATAAAAAAATAAAAGATTATTGTGTCTAATGGGCACAAAAAATCAAAGAAACCATATTTATGCTTCCTCCCACCATGACTGTTGCAGAATACATACAATTTGCAACATCATACTGGGAAGGCAATGCTTTATAATGGTTAACAAATTTTGAAAAAAATAACAATCAAGAATGTCAAACTATTTTACAACAACCAACGAAACAACCAGCAATATAACTATTGGTATCATTACTTGTAGCTGACTTTGTTGCAACAAAATGGAATGAAAATCAAAATTATGAAGAAAAACTTCATAAAATGAAGTTATGTGATATATGTATGTTAGATGAATTTGTAGTTACATATATAGGATACATTTATCATCTAGAAAAAAATCCACAACAAGAATTTTGGATACAAGGTTTCTTTTCCAAAATTCCTTTTCCTTGGAATAACATAATTTCTAATAAATATCGAGAACTAATCACCTCATAAGGAACTATGAGACCCCATAACACTGGTATACTCAGAAGAGCATGCACAGAAGCTATGGAAAAAACTTGTGAGAATACATCAGCCCAAAAGGAAATGAGTAGAAATTTAAAATCTTCTAGAATGGGCTACAACTGTTGTTCAAAATTTTCCGAAGACCTAAATTATGTCTATGGATGTCCTCCAGTTTATGATTGGAGAATACATTCGAAGCCTTTTTTTAAACAAAAAAGAAGACAGATATAAAATTACTAAACGAAAATGGACACCAGAATTTAAATTAAATAAAAAGTTTCGAAAAAAGAAATTTGTTAAAACATATAAAAAGAAAGGTAAAAAGCATTGTAGATGTTTTAAATGTAACAAAGAAGGTCATTATGTGAATGAATGTCCTGTAAACATTAAAAAAGTCTTTATCTCAAACTTAGAAGAGTATTCCATCAATATTGGAACAATAGAAGAAATATCAGAAGATAGTTCTGTTTATGAAATTATAACCTGTTCAAGCTCTACATCTAACTCCATAGAGTCAAATTCTGAACAATCTTCAGAAAACCAAAGAAACGAGTTTGAAAAGCTCAAAATCAATATGATAACTATAAATAAAATATTAACTCAAATAAAGGTTATACCTTTATTACCATCTCTAAAACTTCCCAAAAAGGAAAGAATATCCTCACCAGGATATACAATCTATATGGGCAAAATGTTTAGATTAAAACGATATAGAACAACAGAAATAACGTTAGATCTAATGATTTTAATACCCTTTGGCTATTATGGAATAATACATAATATTCCACATCATGCAAAAGAAAACATTTTTATTACTCATGGGATAATAGAACCCATGACTTACCAAGCCCCAACAATTTTAATGAAAAATACTAGTCTAGAAGATTGGGATTACCTCATCCGACCTAACGATGCAATTGGAATATTAGACATTCATAAATATGAGGATTTTCCCATAATAACATCTGAAACAGCAATAGATGATCCTGAAAATTCCGAAAAATATCGGGAATTCAGAATCAATATGAATGCAATTACCTCTAAAGAAATAACTACTTCAGAATTACATGATAATGTAGGAGAACAATTTGACATAACCGATGAAGACTTAGAAAAATTAAAAGAGGCTATACCTCATGGAGAAAAAAATGAGATTTATAAAGCCCCTTCCTTTAAATCTCGATTTTTAAATAAACATACTTTTATTTTTGAACGAATGCAAGGCAATATAGAATTAAAAGGCGACGAAGACTTGACATCTATCAGTCTACTTAATAAAAACAAAATAGATAAATTAAAAAGCAAATATCCCAAAATGAAATACCTACACATAGGTATGATACAATTAAAAATCACTGCTCTATTCCGAAGCAGAATAGATACTCCCATAATGATTGTCTGTATGGACGAACGAATCATTAACAATCCTCTCAGTAGTATTATTGGAGGAGCCAAATCCAATCTCGCTAATCGATTATTTGGAATCAATATTCATCCTGACTTTTGCATAAGTCTAGAAGACCAAAATGTCAAAAAAACTTGTACCTTGTCTATAAGCCTTAAAGGTATCCAACTACTACCTGGATAAAAAATCTTAGGAATTCAATGGGAACATTGTATGGCTCTAAATGACACATCAACATTTAGATCCATAACCCCAAATAATTTTGTAAAACTCTTCATGTTGGCATTGGAAAAACCATACAACCAAAAGTTGTAGATATTAAACATCTCAAATTAGACACTGATATACAACTTTTTGTTAAAACCCTCAAACCTAAGGTTCAAATACCTGTTGAATACTTTATTGCCTCTGGTAATACAATATCAACAGTAATCAAAAATCCTATTAATCGAACAACCTCTTCTCTTAACCTTCCAAGACATTATGATGAAGGTGAATCATCTGAATCACCTTGATCTAGTATTCATATTCCAATCCACGATCCTGTAGAAGGCCGTACACTACGCCTTCTCGAAAGTAAAAAATCTATTCCTCCTCCTTAATGGATTTAAAGAAAAAAACCCAATTACATATTTATCTTCCCATAACTATTCATCTTCCCAAATTTGAAGATGTCACTATTCATGCTTTAATCGATACCAGAGCTGAAGCAAGTTCACTTCAGCAAGTATTTATCCCCAAATCATTTTGGTTACCTTTAGATAACAAAACCTCTCTTACTGACTTTATGGGACGACAAGTCCCAGTTACCCATAAGGTTGCTAATCTTGCTATTTCCATACCAGATCTTCATAATAATCTTAATACTTACAAATTTAACTTTGCATTACTTCCTTTAGACTTTAATACTGACTGCCTAATCGGTTTAGATAATCTTCGTCATTTTTCTCCCTTCAACACCCACTTCTTTACTTTTGATGGCCACACCATTCCTCGTATACATTTTCCTGCCCATATTGCCCCATATTACACTCCTACAGCCCAGCATGGTAAATCCTCACAAAAAACTAAGCTAGTTGACACAAATTCCTTATCTCACCCGATCTACACATATAATATTCCTACTTCAAACACATTTGAAGAGACTGTCCATAAGCTATTAGAACCATTATATTTCGGTGATCCACTTAAATGGTTTGATAAATCTCCTCGTTATTGTTCTATTGAACTTTTAGAACAATACAAAAATACAAATATACGAGTTAATAGTATAATGGTAACACCCTTAGACAAACAAGAATTCAACAATCAAATACAAGAACTGATAACTTTAAAATTAATACAAAAGAGCCATAGTCCTCACTCTTCTCCCATTTTTATCGTAAGAAATCATGCTGAAATAAAAAGAGGAAAAGCTCGCATGGTTATCAATTATCGCAAGCTAAATTCATGTACAAAATTTGATAGATATTTTATCCCAACAGCTGAGTACCTAATTAAACAAATTTAAGGTGCAAAATACTATAGCAAATTTGATGCCAAATCTAGTTTTTGACAGATCAAACTTGCAAACCAAATATCAATAGAGCTAACAGCTTTTAGTTGTCCTCAAGGACATTACGAATGGCTAGTTATGCCATTTGGATTAAAAAATACACCCCAAATATTCCAAAAATGGATTAATTCTATTTTTGGACATCTGCCATATGTAGTAGCATATATAGATGATATTCTTGTCTTCTCTTCCACCGAAGAAGAACATAAAGATCATCTCTTACATGTTATTAAGCTAATGCTAAATCATGACATTATCCTAAGTCCAAAGAAAATAGAACTATTCAAAATAGAAATTGATTTTCTTGGAAAACAAATAAAAAATGGTCAAATATAATTACAAGACCATATATATGCAAAGGTCAAAGACTTTCCTGAGAACTTTACTAGTTTAAAGCAACTACAAAGTGTTTTAGGACTTCTCAATTATGGACAAAAGTTTATTCTTAATCTTTCAACAAAAATCAAAGCCTTACAAAACAAATTAGCCCTTGAACAGGCTAAATACAAAAAAACAAATGGAGAACAACCACGAAGATGGAATACAGATAAAATACCTATTTCTTTAAATTCTGAAGAACAAAAGGAAATTAAACAAATAAAAGAATTTGTTACAAAAAAACAAATTCTTCATTTCCCAACAGAAGAAGAACATATCATCCTACAAACAGATGCTTCAAATTTATTTTGGTCTGGAGTATTAGTAACAAATACCCAAGAAATAGTGGCATATACTTCTCGCAAATTAATAAAAACCCAAGTCAAATATTCCACTTATGACAAAGATTTATTAGCTATCAAATTAGCAATTAAAATCTAAAAATATATCTTCTTCATAAAGAATTCACAATAGAAACTGACAATAAATCAGTAGCACAATTTCTCCAAAAAAGACGATACACAATCCAGAAGAAAACTTAAGATGCATACGTCTTGCTCTTTATTTAGAAATATTTAATTATACTATTAAATATATTCCTGGTTTCACTAATATTATCGCTGATTTTCTTAGCAGAACATGAACGAAGAAGAACTTTTATTTTTGAAATCAGTTCTAGACAAAATGAAACGAGCTGGCGAATTTATAGAAGTAACACAGAAAAAAACTAAAGCCCAAATCGGGAAAGACAGCCGAAACATCCACAGCTCAACAATCTAAGGCCCAACAGGCTATTGAAATACCTTCACAAGCTTAACAAGCTATTGATCCCAAAATTCAAGTGGCAACACCACAAACAAAAAATTTGGTAAACAAAAGGATTCAAAGTGGTACTAAAAAAGGCAAAACCTTTGCCGCCTCAGTAATAAAAGACTGGTACAACAAAAGTCTACAACAAACAGATCCCGAAATTTTTGACAGACTTAATGGCTGTTTCCGAGCTCTTCAAACAAGTGACTGGCGTGCAGCCAATTATTGGCTAACACAGCTAGAAAAAGGATACATGATCAACAAACAGATCTTAGTAGAACAGAAGGCTAAAGAAGAAGACTACAAAAAATGCTTGGAAACCCTCCTGAAAAGATCAACAGTAACTCAATCAACAGCTTTACAAAAATTAGAACAACAGCTCTTTAATACTGAAGTTTTAGCCGAAGTATTTGCCTTAATACAAATAGCTGACCTCATCCAGTTCAGAATAAAAGATTTTCTTGGACTAGTCCAATTATTAATAAAGAATGAAGATACAAGAAAATTAGAAGTAGAAGTTGCTGTTCAAGAAATACTAGAGCTCTATTAGACAAACATACTGGACGAAGAAAAGCTGCTATAATTTTTTAAGCAGCTAGAAGAAACTAACATCATTAACCTATTCCTGAATCAAGAAATACTTTATCTCTCTACAGAAAGCCCTCGAATCATAGCCTGTTATGAAAAAATACCAAAATATAGACAACATCTCTGACGAGGAATTGTACATAAAGTATTTCTCAATACAAAGCATCCTGAAGACTACACCGATTATATTCTAGAATTATGCAAAAACTGCCTCGAATCTTATTCAACCAAGTTCTCAACAACTTTTGTTTTTATTATCTGGACGGTCTGGGAAGAATGGGAATATATAAATTTATATTCCTCAATACAACTATGGATTCTAGGAAAAGATTCAGATCCTCCAAGACTTGAACCATTTCAATAAAGTCTCTTCAATGAAGAACATATTAGAAGACAGGCAGCCAAAGATTTCTTCCAAAAAATTGGTTTTGGGAGTAAATATCTAGCTAAAAAAGTAACTTTCGGAAAAACAGTTTATTTAATTGATACCCTGGCACCAGAACTTGAACAACAAGAAACCTGAGAAAGAAAGATGAAAAGATTCCTTCAAAGTATCAAATTAGGAAAAATTAACTTAGAAGAAAAAATGAATTATTTCTTCAAGAACGAAAATCTTTCAGACATAGAAGATAATGTGGATGAAGACACCATGGAAGCGCTCAACCTCGCAGATTAAAAGTATGGTGGGCCCAGCAAAAGCAAAAACCCAAAGCACTAACAAAAGCAAAAGAGAAAGTATCTGGAAAAGAAAAATTCCACCACAAAAGATGTCTACCACCCAAAAAGAGATTGTCTACTTTACTTAGCTCTTAAGTTTAATAGCTTATAAATTCTCTCCTCATAACTGAGGAAGGTATCAAAAAAAAACCACTCTCTTAGTTTCAGTTTGTAAGTTTGGTGTGCTCTCTTCTTCTTCTTCATTTTGTTCTTCAACAACTACATTTTCCTCTTATTCTTCTTCTTCTTCTTCCTCTTATTCTTCTTCTTCTTCTTCTTCTTCTTCTTCTGCTTTTACTTCTTCTACTTCTTCTTCTTCTTCTTCTTCTTAATCTCCTTCATCTTTTTCTTCTTCATCTTCTTCTTCTTCTTCTTTTGCTTCGTCATCTTCTTCTACTTCTTCTTCTTCTTCTTATTCTTCTTCTTCTTCGTCATCTTCTACTTCTTCTTCTTCTTCTTCTTCTTCTTCTTCTTCTTCTACTACTACTACTACTTCTACTTCCTCTTCTTCTACTTCTACTTCTTCCACTTCTACTTCTACTCCTTCTACTTCTACTTCTACTTCTACTTATACTTCTTCCTTTTCTACTTCTTCTTTCTTCATCTTCTTCTACTTCTACTTCTTCTTCTTCTACTTCTTCATCTTCTCCTTTCTTTTTCTATTTCTTCTACTTCTTGTTTTTCATCTTCTCTTTCTTAGTGTTTTTTCTTCTTCTTCTTCTTCTTCTACTCTGATACCACTACTTTTTCTACTTCTTTTTCTTTCATCTTCAGCTTCCTCTTCTACTTCTTCTTCATCTTCATGTTTCTTTTTCTTCTTCTTCATCTTCTTCTTCTTCTTCTTCTTATAAATCTTTTTCATCTTCTACTTCAACGTTTTCTTCTTCAAATACCTTTTCTTCTTCTACCACTTCTTCTTATACTTTTTCTTTGTCATGTTCTAGTTCTATTGCTTTTTCTACTTCCTCTTCTTCTTCTTCTTCTATTTGTTATTCAACTTCTTCTTCTTATTCTAATTCTTCTTATTTTTCTTCATCTTTTTCTTCTTCATCTTCTTCTTCTTCCTCCTCTTCTTCTTTCACTTCTACTTCTTCTTTCTTCTTCTTCTTGATCTTTTACTTGTTCTTCTTCTTCTTCTTCTTCTTTTTCTTCTTCTTCTTCTTCTTCTTCTTCTTCTTCTTCTTCTACTTCTACTCCTTCTACTATCTCTTCTTCTTTCTTCTTCTTCCGCTTCTTCTACTTCTTCATATTATTTTTCTTCTTCTTCTTCCTCCTCTACTTCTTCTTCTTCATCTTCTTCTTCTTCTACTTCTTTTTCTTCTTCTACCACCACTTCTTCTTCTTCTTCTTCTTCTTCTTCTTTCTTCTTATTCTTCTTCTTCTACTACTTCTACTTCTACTTCTTCGTCATCTTCATTTTCTTTTCCTCCTCCTTATTGTACTTTTCACCTTCTTCTTCTTCTATTACTTCCCATTTTTCTACTTCTTTTTTCTTCTTCATCTTCTTCTTCTTCTACTTCTTCTTCATCTTCAGGTTTTTTTTCTTCTTCTTCTTCATCTTCTTTTGATTATAATCCTTTTTTTTCTTCTTCTTTTACTTTTTTTTCTCAAACTTTTTTTTCTTATTCTACTTCTTCTTCTTCTTCTTCTTCTTTCTTCTTATTCATCTTCTTCTTCTTCTTCACAATCTTTTTCTCCTTCTTCTTTTTATTCTTCTTCCTCTTCTTCTTCTACTTTTACTTCTTCTCCTTCTTCTTCTTCTTCTTCTTCTTCTTCTTTCTTCTTCAACTACTTATTCTTATTTTTCTTCTTCTTTTTCATCTTCTTCTTCTTCTTCTTCTTCTTCTTCTTCTTCTACTTCTTTTTCTTCTTCTTGTTATTCTTCTTCTTCATCTTCTTCTTTTTCTTCCTCTTCTTCTTTTTCTTCTTCCTCTACTTCTTTTTCTTCTTCCTCTACTTCTTTTTCTTCATCTTCTTCTTCTACTGCTTCTTTTTCTTCTTCTACCACCTCTTCTTCTTCTTCTTCTTCTTCTTTCTTCTTCTTCTTCTACAACTTCTACTTCTTCTACTTCATTTTCTTTCCCTCCTTATTGTTATTTTTCACCTTCTTGTTCTTATTCTCATTCTTCTTCTGCTTCTTCTTCTCCTTCTGCTTTTACTTCTTTTATAACTTCTCGTTTTTCTACTTCTTCTTTCTTCTTCTTCTTCTTCTACTTCTTCTTCATCTTCATGTTTCTTTTTCTTCTTCTTCTTCTTTTTCATCTTCTACTTGTTATAATCCTTTTTCTTCTTCTTCTTCTACTTTTTCTTCTCCAACTTCTTTTTCTTCTTCTACTTCTTCTTCTTCTTCTTTTTCTTTCTTCTTATTATTCTTCTTCTTCTTCACAATCTTTTTCTCCTTATTTTTGTCTTCTTCCTCTTCTTCTTCTTCTTCTTCTTCTTCTTCTTTTTCTTCTTCTCCAACTACTACTACTGCTACAACTACTGCTACTAATATGTCTTCTTTCTTCTTCTTCTTCTTCTTCTTCTTCTTCTTTTGCTTCTTCTTCTTCTTCTTCTTCTTCTCATTTTTGTTCTTTTTGTTCTTCATCTTCTTCTTCTTCTTCTTCTTTTTCTTTTTCTTTCTCTTATTTTTCTTCTTCTTCTTTTTCGACTTCTTTTGCTTCTTCTTCTTCTTCTTCTTCTTCTTCTTCCTCCTCCTCTACTTCTTCTTCTTCTTCTCCTTCTTCTTCTTCTTGTTTTAATCAGCTTCAACTTTTTCTCGTTCTTCTTCTTATTCTTCATCTTCTTCTACTTGTTCTTCTTTTTCTTTCTCTTCTTCTACTTCTTATTCTTCTTCTACTTCAACCTTCTCATTTTCCTCTTTTTCTTCTTCTTCTTCTTTTTCTGCTTGTTCCTTTCTTTTTCTTCTTCTTCTTCTTCTCCTTCTTCTTTTACTTTTTCTTCTTATTCTTGTTCTTTATCCTCTTCCTCTTCTTCTTCTTCTTCTTCTTCTTCTTCTTCTTTTTCTACTTCTTCTTGTTCTTCTTTCTAATTCTTCTTCTTCTTGTTTTTCTTCTTCTTATTCTACTTCTTTTTATTCTAATTCTTCTTCTTCTTCTTCTTCTTTTATTTTTCCTTCTTCTTTTTCTGCTTCTTCTTCTTCTTCTTCTTCTTTTTCTTCTTCTTCTTCTTCTTCTACTTCTTTTTGCTCATCTTCTTTTTCTCTTCCTTTATCTTTTTCTTCATCTTTTTTTTCTTTTTTTCAACTACTTTGTGTTCTTCTTCTTTTTCTTCATCTTCTTCTTGTACTACTTCTGTTTCTTCTCCTGCTTCTTCTACTTCTACTTGTTCTACTTCTTCTTCTTCTTCCCCTTGTTCTTCTTTTTCTACTTCTTCATCACGATCATCTTATTCTTCTTCTTCTTCTTCTTCTTCTCCTTTTACTTCTCCTTCTTCTTCTTCTTCTTCTTCTTCTTCTTCTCTTCTTCTTCTTCTACTTCTACTTCTTCTACTTCTTCTTCTTTCTTCTTCATATTCTTCTTCTACTTTGTCTTCTTCTTCTTCTTCTTTCTTCTTCTCCTTCTTCTTCTTCATCTTCTTCTTCTACTTCTTCTTCTTCTTCTTCTTCTTCTTCTTTCTTCTTCTTCTTCTTCTTCTTCTTTTACTTCTACTTCTACTTCTTCTTCATCTTCATTTTCTTTTTCTCCTTCTTCTTATTGTTTTTTTTCACCTTTTTCTCCTTATTCTTCTTCTTCTTCTTCTTCTTCAACTTCTACTTCTGCTTCTTCTTCATCTTCTATTACTTCTCCTTTTTCTACTTCTTCTTCTTTCTTCTTCTTCTTCTTCTACTTCTTCATCTTCAGGTTTCTTTTCCTTTTTCTTCTTCTTCTTCATCTTCCTCTTGTTATAATCCTTTTTCTTCTTCTTCTTCTTCTACTTTTTCTTCTCCAACATCTTTTTCTTCTTCTACATCCTCTTCTTCTCCTTTCTTCTTTCTTCTTCTTCTTCTTCTTTGTCTTCTTCTTCACAATCGTTTTCTCCTTCTTCTTTTTGTTCTTCTTCCTTTTCTTCTACTACTTTTAATTCTTCTTCTTCTTCTTCTTCAACTGCTACTACTACTACTACTGCTACTACTACGTCTTCTTTTTTCTTCTTCTTCTTCTTCTTCTTCTTCTTCTTCTACTGTTTCTTCTTCTTCTTCTTCTTCTTCTTCTTCTTCTTATTTTTGTTCTTTTTGTTCTTCATCTTCTTCTTCTTCTTCTTCTACTTCTTTCTCTTCTTTTTCTTCTTCTTCTTTTCCGACTTCTTCCACTTCTTCTTGTTCTTCTACTTCTTCTTCACCTACGTCTTCTTCTTCTTCTTCTGCTTCTTTTGCTCCTTCTTCTACTACTACTACTACTTCAAATTCTTCTTCTTCTTATTCTTATTCTTCTTCTTCTTCTTCTAATTGTTTTAATTCTTCATGTTCTTCTTTTTCTTCTTCTTCTTCTTCTTTGTATTCTTTATCTTCTTCTTCTTCATTCATCATCTTCTTCTTCTTCTTCTTCTTTTTCTTCTTCTTCTTCTTCTTCCTTTTCTTTTACTTCAACATCTGCTTCTTCTCATTCTTCTTCTTCTTCTTCCTCTTTTTTTACTTCTTATATTTCTTCTTCTTCATCTTCTTTTTCTCCCTCTTCTTCTTCTTCTACTACTTCAACTTTTTCTTTTTATTCTTTTTCTTCTTCTTCTTCTTCATCTTCTTTTTCTATTTCGTGTTTTTCTTTTTATTATTATTATTATTATTATTCTTTTTCTCTTCTTTTTCTTCTTCAACAACTTATTCTTATTTTTCTTCTTCTTTTTCATCTTCTTCTTCTTCTTCTTCTTCTACTTCTTTTTCTTCTTATTGTTATTCTTCTTCTTCATCTTCTTCTTTTTCTTCCTCTTCTTCTTCTTCTTCTTCCTCTTCTTCTTCTTCTTCTTCTTTTTATTCTTACTCATCTTCATCTTCATCTTCGTCTTCATCTTGTTCTTTTTTTTCGTCTTTTGCTTATTCTTGTTCTTTTCTGTTTTCTTCTTTTATTACAACTTTTGCTTTTCCTTCTTCTTCTTCTTCTTCTATTTCTATTATCGCTTCTTCTTCTACCTCTTCTTCATCTTCTGCTTGTTCTTCTTCTTTTTCTTATTCTGCTTCAACTTCTTCTTCTTCTTCTTTTTCTTCTTCTCCTTCTTCTTTTTCTTCTTCTTCTTCTCCTCCTTCTTCTTCTTCTACTACTACTTCTTGTTTTTCTTCTTCTTCTTCTTCTTATTCTTTTTCTTCCTCCTCCTCCACTTCTTCTTCATCTTCTTCTTCTTCTTCTACTTCTTTTACTTCATCTTCTAATTTTTCTCATTCTTCATTCTTCTTCCTCCTCTTTTTCTACTTCTTCTACTACTTCTTCTACCGCTTGTTATTCTTTTTCTTCCTCTTCTTCTTCTCTTTATTCTTCTACTTCAACTTTTCATTGATCTTTTCTTTTCTTCTTCTTCTTTTCCAACTTCTTCCTTATCTTCTTTTTCTTCTTCTTCTTCTTCTTTTCATTCTTCTTCTTCTTCTTTTGGTCTTGCTCTTCTTCTTAGACTATTTCTTATTCTTTTGCTTCTGCGACTTCTACTTCTACTTCTTCTCCTTCTTATTCTTCCTTTTCTTCTTCCTCTTCTTCTGCTTCATCTTCTTCTTCTTCTCCTTCCTCTTCTTCTTCTTCTTCTTCTTCTTCTTCTTTCTTTCTCTTCTTCTTCTTTTTATTCTTACCCTTCTCTTCTTCTTCTACTTCATCTACTTCATATTCTTCTTCTTATTCTTCTTTTTCTTCTTCAACTTGAACTTTTACTTTTTCTTCTTTTTCTTCTTCTTCTTCTTCTTCTTTTGCTTGTTCTTCTTTTTTTACTTCTTCTTCTTCATCTTATACTACTTCTACATTTTTCTCATCTATTTCTTCTTCTTCTTCTTCTTCTTCTTCGTCTTCTTCTTCTTCTACTACTTCTTTTTCTTCTTCTTCTTTTTCCTCTTCTTCCTCTTTTACTTTTTCTTCTTCTTCTTATTTACTTTAACTTCTACATTTTCTCGTTCTTGTTCTTCTTCCTCACTTTTTTCTAATTCTTCTTCTTCTTCTTCTGCTTGTTCTTTTTTTTCTTCTTCATCTTCTAAATCAACTTTTTCTTTTCTTCTTTTACTTCTTCTTCTTTTTCTACTTCTTGTTTTTCATCATCTTCTTCTTCTTCTTCTACTTATTCTTCTTCTTCTCCTACTTTTTCTTCTTCTTCTTCTACTTCGACTACTTCTCATACATATTCTTTTTTCTTCTTATTCTACTTCTTCTTCTTCATCTTCTTCTTTTTCTACTTCTTCTTCTCCCTCTTCTCCGTCTTCTTCTTCTTCTTCTTATTCTTCTTCCTCTTCTTCTTCTTCTTTTTCTTCCTACTCCTTCATATCTTCTTCTTCATCTTCCACTTCTTCTTCTTCTTCTTCTTCTTCTTCTTTTTCTTCTTTTTCTTCTTCTTCTTTGTCTTCTTCTTCTTATTCCTCTTCTTCTTCTTTTTCTTCTTCTTCTTCTTCCTTTTCTTCTTCTCGTCTTCTTCTACTTCTTCTTCTTCTTCTTCTTCTACTCCTTCTTCATCTTGTCTTTATTCTTCATCTTCTTCTTCATCTTCCTCTTCTTTTTCTTCTGCTTCATCTTCTTCTGCTACATCTTCTTAAACTTATTCTTCTTCATCTTCTTCTTCATCATCTTCTACTTCCTCTTCTTCTTTTTCTTCTTTTTTTGCCTCTTTTTCTACTTCTTCTACTTCTTTTACTATTTTTTCTTTTTTGTCCTCCTCTTCTTCTTCTTCTTCTCCTTTTTCTTCTTCTTGTACTTCATCTTTTTCTTCTTCTTCTTCCTCTTCCTATTCTTCTTATTCTTCTTCTTCTTCTTCCTCTTCTTCTTCATCCTCTTCTTCTTCTTCTTCTTCTTCAACTTTTTCATCATAATCATCTTCTTGTTCTTCTTTTCTTCTTCTTCTTCTTCTTGTTCTACTTTTTCTTCTTCCACATCTTCTTTTTCTTCTTCTTCTTCTTCTTCTTCTCCTTCTTCCTCCTGCACTTCTGCTTCTTTTTCTTCTTATCCTTCATCTTCTTCTTCTTCTTCTGCTTCAACATCTACTTTTTCTCATTCTTCTTCTTCTTCTTCTTCTACTTTATCTTCTTTTTCTTCTTCTTCATCTTCTTCTACTTCAACTTATCTTTTTCTTCTTTTTCTTCTCCTTCTTCCATTTCTACTTGTATTTTTTCTTTTTCTTCTTCTTATTCTTCTTCTTCATCTTCTTTTTCTTCTTCTTCTTCTTCTTCTTCTTCTTCTTTTTCTTCTTCTACATCTTCTTCCTCCTCCACTTCTTCTTCTTCTTCTTCTTCTTCTTTTACTTCAACTTCTACTTTTTCACGTTTTCTTCTTCTTCTTTTTTCTATTGTTCTACTTCTTTTATTTCTTCATCTTCTTATTCTTCTTTTTCTTCCTCTTCTTCTCCTACATCAACTTTTTCTTTTTCTACTTTTTCTTCTTCTTCTTCTTCTTCTTTTTCTACTTCTTCTTTTTCTTCTTCTTCTTCTTCTACTACTACTACTTCTTATCTTCTTCTTCTTCTTTTTCGTATTCCTCTTCTTCTTCTTTTCTACTTCTATTTCTTCTTCTTCTTCTTCTTCTTCTTCTTCTTCTTCTTCTGCTTCTTCTTCTTCTTCTTCTTTTTCTTCTTGTTGATGTTTTTCATCTTCTTCTTCTTATTGGTCCTCTCGTTCTTCTTCTTCTTCTTATTTGTCTTAATCTTCTTCTTCTTCTTCTTCTTCTTCTGCTTCTTCTTCTTGTACTTCTTATACTTCTTTCTTCCTCTTCTTCATCTTTAGCATTCTTTTTCTTCTTCTTCATCTTCTTTTTCTTCTTCTTCTTCATCATCTTCTTATTCTTCTTCTTTGTGTTCTTTATCTTCTTGTTCTTCTACTTATTCATCATCATCTTCTTCTTCTTCTTTTTTTTCTACTTCTTCTTCCTCTTATGCATGTTCTTCTTCATCATATTCTTCATCTTCTTCTTCTTCTTCTACTACTACTACTAATTCTTTATCTTCTTTTCTTTTTTTTCTTCTTTTTCTGCTTCTTCTTTCTCCTCCACTTCTTCTACTTCTACTTCTTCTTCTGCTTGTTCTTCTTTTTCTTCCTCTTCTTCTTCTTCTTCTTCTTTTTCTTCATCTTCTACTTCAACCTTTTTTTTCTTCTATTTTTCTTCTTTTTCTTCTTCTACTTTTTCTTATTCTTCTTCTTATTAGTATTATTATTATTCTTCTTCTTTTTCTTTTTCGTCTTCTTGTTCTTCTTCGACTACTTCTTAGTCTTATTATTCTTCTTCTACTTCTACTACTACTAGTTCTTCTTCTTCTACTTCTTCTTCTTCTGTCTCTTCTTCTTCTTCTTTTTCTTCTTCTTCTTCCTCTTATTCTTCTTCTTCTTCTTCTTCTTCTTCTACTTCTTCCTCTTCTTCTTCTTCTTTTTGTTCTTACTTCTCTTCTTCTTCTTCTTCTTCTTATTCTTATTATTCTTCTACTTTTTGTTTTTCTTCTTCTACTTCAACTTTTGCTTTTTCTTCTTCTTCTTCTTCTTCTTCTCCTTCTTTTTTTGCTTCTTCTTCTACTTCTTCTTCCTCATCTACTTGTTCTTCATCTTTTTCTTCTTCTTCTTATTCTTCTTCTTTTTTATCTTCTTCTTCATCTTCCTTTTCTTCTTCTTATTATTATTCTTCTTCTTCTTTTAATTCTCCTTCTTCTTCTTCTACTTCTTGTTCTTCTTTCATCTTCTTCTTAAACTTCTACTTCTTCATCTTTAGGTTTCTTTTTCTTCCTCTTCTTCTTCTTCTTTTTCTTCTTTTCTTCTTGTTCTTTTTCTTCTACTTCTTTTTCTTCCCCTACTTCTACTTTTTCTTCTAATCTTCTTTTTCTTCTTCTGCATCTTCTTTTTCTTCAATTTCTTCTTCTTCTTCTTCTTCTTCTTCTTCGTCTTTTTCTTCTTCTTCTTTTTCTTCTGCCTCCTCTTCTTCTTTTTATTTTTCTTCTTCTTCTCTTCTACTTTTACTTCTTTTCTTCATTTTCTTCATCTTCTTTCTTCTTTTTCTTCTTCTTCTTCTTCATATACATGTTGTTTTTCTTTTTATTCATCTTCTTCTTCATCTTTTTCTTCTTCATCTTCTTCTTTTTCTTCTTCTTATTTTGTGACTCCTTCTTCTTGTTCATGTTCTTCTTCTTGTTCGTCACCTTCTTCTTCTTCTTCTTCTTCTTCTACTTCTACTTCTTCTTTTACTTTTTCTTCTACTACTTGTTCTTCTTTTTCTACTTCTTCTTCTTCTTCTTCTTCTACTTCTTCATCTTCTTTTTATATTGTTCATCTTCTTCTTCTTCTTTGTGTTCTTTATCTCTTTCTTCTTCTCCATCTTCTTCTTCCTCCTCTTCATCTTCTTCTTCTTCTTCTTCTTCATCTTCTTCTTCATCTTCTTCTTCTATTTCTATTTCTTCATAACAATCTTCTTCTTCTTCTTCTTCTTCATTTTCTTCTTCTTCTACTTCTTCTTCTTCTACTTCTTTTTCTTCTTCTTCTTCCTTCTCTTCCACTTGTTCTCCTTCTTCTTCTTCTTATTCTTCTTTTACTTCAACTTCTACTTTTTTTAATTCTTCTTCTTCTTGTTCTTCTTTTTCTTCTTCTTCCTGTTCATCTTCTACTTCAACTTTTTCTTTTTCTTTTTCTTTTTTTTCATCCTCTTCTTCTTTGTCTGCTTCTACATTTTCTTCTCCTTCTTCTTCTTCTTCTTCTTATTCTTCTTCTACTTCTACTTTGAGTATTTCTTATAGTATTCTTTTTTTAATTTTCTTCTACTTCTTCATCTTCTTCTATTTCTACTTCTTCTTCTGCTTCTTCTTCTTCTTTTTCTTCTTCCTCTTCTTCTTCTTCCTCTTCTTCTTCTTCTTCGTCTTCTTCTTCTTCTTCTTCTTCTTCTTCTTCTTCTATTTTTTTCTTTTTCTTCTTCTTCAACTTTTGCTTTTTCTTCTTTTTATTCTTCTTCTTCTTCTTCTTCTTATAATTCTGCTTCTTCTTCTTCTTCATCTTCTTCTTTTGTCTTCTTCTTCTTTTACTTCTTATAACTCTTCTTCTTCCTCTTCTACAACTACTACTACTTTTTTTTCTTCTTGTTCTTCTTGTTCTTCCTCTTCTTCTTCTTCTCCTTCTTCTTCTCTTTATTCCTCATCTTATTCTTCATCATCTTCTTCTTCTGCTTCTTCTTCTTCCTTGTCTTCTTCTTTCTTCTCTTTTCTTCTTCTTTTTCTTCTTCTTCTTCTTCTTCTTCTTCTTCTTCTTCTTCATCTTCTACTATTACTACTACTACTACTACTTTTTCTCCTTGTTCTTCTTCTTCTTCTTCCTCCTCCTCCACTTCTTCTTTTTCTTCCTCTTCTTCTTTTTCTTCTTCTTCTTCTTCTTCTTTTGCTTTAGCTTCTGCTTATCTCAATTTTTTCTTCTTCTTCTTCAATTTTTTCTACTTTTTCTTCTTCTTCTTCTTCTACTTGTTGTTCTTTTCTTTCTCTCTTCTTCTTCTACTTCTTCTTTACTTCAACCTTTTGATTTTCTTTTTTCTTCCTCTTCTTCTACTTTTTCTACATGTTCTTTTCTTCTTCTTCTTCTTCTTTTTTCTTCTTCTTCTTCTTCTTATTCTTATTCTTCTTCTTCTTCTTCTTCTTGTTTGTCTTCTTGTTCTTCTCCTTCTTCTCATTATTCATCTTCTTCTTAATCTTCTTCTTCATCTTTTTCTGCTTCTTCTTCTTCCTCTTTTTCTTCTTCTTCTTCTTCTTCTATTACTACTACTACTACTACTTCTTCATCTTTTTCTTCTTCTTCTTCATCTTCTTCTTCTCCTTCATCTTTTTCTACTGCTTCAACTTCGACTACTTTTGCATGTTCTTTTTTGTCTTCTACTTCTTCTTCTTGTTCTTCTTCTTCTTATAGTTCTTCTTCTTCCTCTACTATTTCTTCTTTTCCTTCTTCCTCTTCCTCTTCTTCTTCTTCTTCTTCTATTTCTTCTCTATATTCTTCATCTTCTTCATCATCATCTTCTTTTTCTACAAATTCTTCTTACTCTTCTTTTTTTCTTCTTCTTCATTCTCTTCTTGTTCTTGTTCTTTTGTTCTTCTTCTTCTACTTCTTCTTCTTCTTCTTCTTCTTCTTCTTCTGCTACTACTATTTCTTCTTCTTCTTCTTCTTCTTTTTCTTCTTCTTCTTCTTCTTCTTCTTCTCTTTTTTCTTCTTCTTCTTCCTCTTCGTTTTCTTCCCCTTCTTCTACTTCTTCTTCTTTTTCATGATCTTTTTCTTCTTCTTCTTCTTCTTCTTCTTCTTCTCTTTTATACTTCTTCATCAAAATCTTTTTCTTCTTCTTCTTCTCCTCCTCCTCCTCCTCCTCCTCCTCCTTCCACCTCTTCTTCTTCTTCTACTTTAACTTTTTCTTTTTCTTCTTCTTCTTCTTCTTCTTCATCTCCGTCTTCATCTTCTTCTTATTCATATTCTTCTTCTTCTTCTACTTCTACTTCTTCTTTCTTCTTCATCTTCTTGTTCTACTTCTTCTTCTTCGTCTTTTTTTTCTTCTCCTTCTTCTTCTTCTTTTTCTTCTACTTATTCTTCTTTCACTTCTTCTTCTTGTCCATCATCTTCTTCTTCTTTTTCTTCTTCATCTACTAAATTTTCAACATCTTCATCATCACCTTCCTCTTCTTCTTCTTCTTCCTCATCATCATCATCTTCTTCTACTTCTTCTTCTTCTTCTTCTTCTTCTTAATCTACTTCGCCTTTCCTTTTTCTTCTTCTTCTTCTTCTACTACTACTTCTTCATCTTCTTCTTGTTCTTTTGCTTTTCTATTTCTTCTTCTTCATCATCTTCTACTTGTTCTTCTTCTTCTTCATCTTCTTCGTCTTCTTCTTCTTCTATTTGTTCTACTACCTCTTCCTTTTCTACTCTTCTTGTTTTTTATTCTTCTTTTTCTTCTTCTACTTCGTCTTCTTCATCTTTATCATTATTTTCCTTCTCCTTCTTCTAATTCTTCTTCTACTTCTTCTTCTTTGCTTTCTTTACCTTCTTCTTCTTCTTCTTCTTCTTCTTTAACTTCTTCTTCATCATAATCTTCTACTTCTTCTTCTTCTCCTTTTTCTTCTTCTTCATTTTCATCTACTACTACTTGTTCTTCTTCTACTTCCACTTCTTCTTGTTCTTGTTCTTCTTTCTCTTCTTCTTCTTCTTCATCATCATCATCTTCTTCTTCTTCTTCTTCTTTTTCTTCTTCTCTTTCTTCTCTTCTTATACTTCTTTTTCTTCTTCTACTACTTTTTCTTTTTCAACTTCTTTTTCTTCTTCTACTCCTTCTTCTTATACTTTTTCTATGTATTGTTCTCGTTCTACTTCTTCTTCATCATCATCTTCTTCATCTTAATATTCTTTTTTTTCTTCTTCTTCTTCTTCTTATTTTCTTCTCCATCTTCTTCTTCTTTTTTTGCTTTCTCTTCTTCTTCTTCTTTCTTCAACTTTTTCATCTTCCTGTTCTTCTTTCTTCTTCTTCCTCTTCTTTTTTTTCTTCTTCTTCTTCCTCTTCTTTTTCTTCTTCTTCTTCTTCTTCTTCTTCTTCTTCTTTTTCTTCTTTTTCTTCTTTTTCTTCTTTTTCTTCTTCTACTTCTTCTACTACCTTTTTGTGTTCTACTTCTTCTTCATCTTCTTCTTCTTCTTATTCTTCTTTCTTTAATTTTATTCTTCTTCTTCTTCATCTTCGTGTTCTTTTTCTTCTTCTTTTTCATCATCTTCTTCTTCTTCTCTTTTAACTTCTTCTTCTTCTTCTTGTTCATCTTCTTGTTTTTCTTCTTTTTCTTCTTCGTCTTCTTCTACTTCCACTTCTTCTTTTACTTCATATTCAACTGCTTTTTCTTTTTCTTCTACTTCTTCTTCTTCTTCTTCTACTTCTTCGTCTTCATCTGGTATTCTTCATCTTCTTCTTCTTCTTTGCTTTCAATATCTTCTTCTTCTTCTTCTTCTTCTTCTTCTTCTTCTTCTTCATCTTCTTCTTCCTTTTCTACTTCTTCATAATCTACTTCTTTTTCTTCTTCTACTACATCTTCTTCGTCTTCTTCCTCTTCTT